>JAVQJD010009864.1:0-21450 GCA_036023655.1 Nannoperca australis | reverse complement strand
GTGTGTGTGTGTGTGTGTGTGTGTGTGTGTGTGTGTGTGTGTGTGTGTGTGTGTGTGTGTGTGTGTGTGTGTGTGTGTGTGTGTGTGTGTGTGTGTGTGTGCGTTTGCACCACTGATCTGGGGGCCTCTGAAGTGCCCTGTGCATAAGTGTATATGTGTACACATGCAGACATACAGGCATGAGTTATGTATCTCTGTCTGCTAAAGAAAAAGACATAACAAAAAAAGAGAAAAAGACACAAGCATCAGTTTTTGTTTTGCCACAGAGAAAGAAAAGATTTATATAATGTCTGCGTGAGTGTATATATTGTTCTCTCTGCCGTTCTGTCCATTAGGCTGTGAAGTTTTCCTGTGCTGTGCTGTGGCCCCAGGCTGAGGCAGGCCCGCGGGAAGCAGCCCTGACGGTCATTAGGACCTGTCAGTATGCCGGGAGGGGGAGTGCTGATAAATTTCAGATAGTGTCAATTGCAGATGAAAGATCTGCTGAAGATGCTAGGGGTGTCACGCTTGACTTGTCTCTGCTCAACAAGTTCCATCTTCCTTCCAGCAGCAGGCTACCTCAAGCAGGAAAGCGGGCAGGCTCTCCCACCCTCTGCTGCCCCTCAGCCCCTGCTCTCCCCAACCCCTCACCCCCCCAACCTACCTTCACTCCCTCGCCCCCATACCCCGCCCTCCCCCCCAACCCCCCACCCCTTCCTGCTTACCTTGGCTAAGCATGCTTTGCATGTTGATTGGGGGAGGGCTAATCCAGTTTGCAGCTGTCGTAGACCAATGATGAATCACCTTTCCGTCATTTGGCTGTGCTTCCCTTGCTCAGGGAGGAGGGAGGACCTGGAGGAGGAAACAACAGTGAAGTAGGGTTGCGGCTCGGAGAGAGACAATGTGCGCCTCTGTTTCACCGCTAGCCCTCTCTTCCCATTCTGCCCCAGAATAACAATAACGTTTTTCTCAGACGAGCCTTTTTGTGTCATGGATGGCTCTGGACTGTGACACCGAGCAGCAATAACAAGGAGTGACATTGTTTCTGCTGGGTGCAGGTGGAGGCAGAATACAAAAAGCGAGTGTGGTCTGTGAGGACTCAAAGCCACCTAGGTCCAGGTAAGAGCACAGTTGAGCCGGTGCCAGCAGCATCAGACATTCAGCTCTCTGCGTGGCATCAGAGATTGCCTTAGACACTCTGCTAAACAACTGTCAACTTCTCGCAGCCTGCTGTGTTGTCCGATTGGAGATAGCGATGGCTTTTTAGTTGTAAGCTCATGAGAAAAAAAAAGTTTGTGCACAGGAGGAGAAAACAGGATTAAGTAGTGAGAGTGAAATGTAGTTTATTCTGGACTTTTCTTAATGTGCTTATATTTGTACCTTTATGTTAGTGTATGCTTGGAGGGTGTGATATTTTTAGGGGAGTAAGTCAATTAATATGCTTCTGGGAAAAGGTTGGAGTATGTGTGAAGAAGACTGACTTAGCCTTTTGTGTCATTGTTTCTTTTTTAATTATTACAGATTTATTTATGACTTAGTCTTTGGTTTGCAATATAATGCCTAAAAATATATATATATTTCCGTAAATAATTAAATTGGGCTTGAACCGCAAGAAAGGACTACATTTGCCAAGCTATACTGCAAAGTATCATAATATCATAACATTATAATATCATCTTAAATAGAGTAAATGCATATCATAATTGAATCTTTTTTTTTCATAATTCTGGTTTCTTTGTGCCATCTGATAGCACTCAGACTACTCAGACTAACTTGAGCATTTATCTTTGTGGCCTTGTGTTAAAGGCCAGTGTGTATCGATAGCAGAGATACCCAAAGCCCTGGAATATAATTGGAAATGGCAGCATAATGTACAAAACATTTTGTCCTAATTTCATTAACTTACTATTGCATAGGAACAGTGGCAGAGACAAATGGGGTCTGGAGTTTGTGGCCGTACTTTTCAAATCACTCGTGCCTTCCCTGCTCCATTGTCTACACTCGATCAAATCCTTTGAGCTCACAAATGAGAGGATAGAATAATGTTTTCAGTGGCATGGTTTTTGGATAAACACAGAAACAATTAAGGAGCTTGCCAGAGCAAACACATGCCTCATGAGCTTCTCATCTGCCTATCACTGACGCATGGGCTCTTATAATCAAGCGGAGTGCTGCACTTTTAACAGGCATATTAACCATTGCCTGAAACCAGCAAACATCTGTTAACATTCTTTGATTCCACACAAAACGATATACACTTAAGGCCATTTGTGCTTTAAGATACAGCCGAGTAAATTGACAGTAAACACTTTGCGTTCACGTCGTTTAAAAAAGTGACTGGCAGCGAGTCTGAGACTTTCATTGTTGTAATGAAAGAAATCAGAGGGACCGTCTTGTCAAAATGTTTACTGTTTTACTCATTTGCATGTGTTCATTTTGTCCTTGTCATATGGCATCACATAAAAATGTCATTATTGTAAACATAATTGAAAATATCATATGCAAGGAAGGCATTAGTACATTTGCAAAGAATTGTAGATTTGAAACATAATTTATCATCTAAAAAAATGTATATATTTTATATATATATATACAACCCATTTTTAACACTTGTTTGTTTTTTACTTTGTATTTTCAAACATTAAATATATATTTTGTTCTTATCTGAATCTGTACTACTGGATTATGCATATTGTGTACAATGCTTTGTGTATCAGAGCTGTGTGTCTTCCCTGAAATCAGAGTGAAATGTGTAATTTGATTTGGTGTGTGTGTGTGTGTGTGTGTGTGTGTGTGTGTGTCTCGTCAGGTCTATGGAAATGCAGGATCTAGCCAGTCCTCACAGCCGAGTAAGTGGAAGCAGTGAATCTCCTAATGGTCCCAACCTCGACAACTCCCACATCAATAACAATTCCATGACACCCAATGGCACTGAAGGTATGTGCGCGGTGTTGTTGCTCTTTAGTTGCACTCTGTATCTAGTGTGCAATTCTTAAAATGTTTTAAAGGGCTGAGAATTGTATTATAGTATTCGACGTGAAACTGACTCTTTTAACTTAAAGTAAATCAGCATAGTGTTTATGCATTTATTGCAATAAGTATTGTGTTGTGTTGATTTTTAGTTAGTAGTTTAGTTATTATTTTTAGGGTGATTTACACATACTTTCATCAGTAATATAGTATTAAACAACCAGTAAAACAATGGAGAGAATGCACTTTATGTTTGGTGGTTTGCAATGTAAATTTTCTTGGACCATTCAGACTGTTTACTGCCCCAGCATTTCTAGCTTGAACAACTGGAGTGCTACTAGTTGCTTTCCAGGGACTATTAGCTGTTTATTTAAGTAGCCATGTAATTATTCAAAGCCCACAGCATGGAAATGATGGAGTTTTGCATGAGGTCTCTGCTGTGCATAGCTATTTACTCAGGTGATTCACCTGTGCTTAAATCCGAGCCTTTGTTTAGTCAAGCAGTCATATCCGTGTCACAAATCAACAAGACACACACCGTCACGTAATCTTCAGGTTCGTCTGTGCTTTGAACCCAAGAACCGTAGACAAGGTGCAGACTGTCATGTGTCCCTTTGCCATTCTTTTTTTCCCCATAGGTGATAACATCACAATGCTTACCACTGCAGACTGGTTGTTAGGTTCTAACTCACAGTCTGCTGCAGGTTTGTCTACTCTTAGTGACATAATGAAAGGACAATACTTGGTGTTTTCTACAACTCAACTGAGAGCAAGAATGAAAGCAGTCCTTGTAGTGTACATTTTGAACCACCATGAAGAAATAACATTTGTCCCAAAAGTACACTTTTTTTAATACGCAAAATTCTGAAGTTGCCTCAACTATTGTGCCTTTCATTCAGAAACTCTTTGGTATTTGCTGTAATTGTTGTGGTATTCAAGCATGGTTTGACACCAACTGGATTTGGGTCCATTGATAATGAATGGTCAGATTGTGAATTTGCATACTGTTTCTTTTATTTTCATTTTGGACGTTCCAATGCTGATTCGAGAATACAGAGGTTATTGTGTGCTCTGTGACCTGAGTGTGTGCTAGTTTATGCATGCACCTTACCACTATTTTGTCATCGTGTGTTGTTCAAAAGAATTGCCTCTCTTCAACATGTGTTTTCTGCACCGAACAAGCATAGCGGAAACATGTAAAACATGACAGCAAATGGCTTCTTTAGCCATGAGGCATTCCACTGAGCATGACTCCCTTGCCCACATTGTCAATTTGTTTTGCCAGAAACGGAAAAAAAAACAGTCCTCCAGCTCGCCTGAAGTGAAATGGATTGATTTCAAAGATTCCTGAGCTGTCAGAAAGCTGTGAAATGGTCTTTACAAATCTATTGCTGGGCTGTATAATGGAGCCAAGGTCAAACAGCGTTCGCTACCCTCTAAAAAAAGATTTTATACACCATACATTTCCTTGAAATTTCAATTGTACTCCTACATGTGCAGCTTTTTTTTTTTATCTGTGACTCTTTAATGCTACATTTAAGTACTGATAAGTCATTTATCTTTAAATTTAAATGATAATGTATGTTTTAAATATTCTGATAAGTACAATGTACTGTCAAATTAAAGTTAAATTGATATAACTCTGACATAATTTTTTTTATATAATTGCATAGACTTTACATTAGGAGAAGCACATTTCTAAATGTAAAATGCTTGAGGATCAGTGATTATACCATCAGATAAATCACATCAAAAAGACTTAAAAAGATAATTAAAGATAATAAATAAAGAATAAAAAAAATTAATCTATATACTGTTGCATTTAAAATGTCTGACATTGTTGTAAATAATGTTGGAATGTTGTTTGACTACTCCCTCCTCCCTATTTTTATGTTACACTGAGTAACGTTTTGCTGTATTTTCAAAACATAATTTGGCGAATGTGAAAATGTGAAAGCCTGATGTAGTTAGACATTAATCTCATTTTTTTTATTTTTTTTATCAAACTGGATTTAGTGGTGCATTTGGTGACAATGTGGCTTCTTTGTTTGCAGTTAAAACCGAGCCAATGAGCAGCAGCGAAATCGCCACCTCAGTAGCAGACACCTCTCTAGACAGCTTCTCAGGATCAGGTGAGTTTGGAGGAGGGAGGACTGTTGTGTGTGCATGCGTGTGCATGCGTGTGCCTGTGCACTAATTTGTCTGGCTGCCTCTCACGAATGCACACACAGCTGCAGAACTGATAAGTGAGAGATGAGCCATTGAGATGGGTGACTGATAAGCCGGGCCTCAGGAAGTGTCCCTGCAGCTAGAACACCAATATAGTGTGTCTGTGTGTGTGTGTGTGTTTAAGAACAAGCAACTCTTACCTTACCTTTGTCAGCATATTTATATCCTGTACTTGCTTGCACATGTGTATGAGTGTGTTGTGTGTGTTAGCACTGCTGGTTCCCATGCCAGTGGAGACTGAATTATGACCTGTAATGCACAGAGCCTGTCTGTCCAGTGGAGTGACATGGCGTCCCAGTGGCCCTCGCTCTCCAGGGGCTGTTACCCTATCGCCCTGTCAGAGCCAGGGTTTTCACACCCTCCTCTCAGCACTTGAACATCACACACACATACACGCACTAAAACACACACGGGGGCATTGCTAAATAAAACTAAGACCTCAGAGTATAATGAGTATTGTAGGAATTGTAAAAGAAATAATCACTAATGTGATAATTTTTTTGCTTATTTCTTTTTTTCCTGCATCACCAGTATCAGTGTCAAACTGCAGCACTCTTATATTTTCTGTAAACATGTATTAATAGTACCGCATCCAACTGTGCATGGTATTATCTTGCTGCTAATTTCCCTGTATTTCCTTAACTGTTTAACTAAGTACTTGATACTTAACGCTAGAAGCGCATGAATCACTGCTATGACTTGTGTCTCTGACAATATTAATGAAATTTAGTAATCTTATACCCCATATCCTCCACGGGGAAACCCAAAGCTCCGTTCAGAAGAGCAGGTTTTGTCCAGTGGCAGGTGCTGCTGATGTGGGAAAAGTGTTCAATATTAATAACGTGTGTGAGGGGTTACAGCATACAGTTACGTACAGTTAGCGCTCCCCCGCAACCAAATCCCTTATTTTACATGTCACGACCAATTACACAGATGTTTCCAAACTTGGCGACTCCACTGCAGTTAAATACAAGTAATGCGGCTGGACTATGAATGTTGCCTGTATTGTTCAGATTTTTGAGTGAATTTGATCAAACGTAGACGTATTATCAAACTTTAATTTATTAATTAAAAAAAGACCATCTGTTGTGTTTTATTCCAAATTTAGATTTAGATATATGCCTATTATTTAAAGAAATATCCAATTCAAACAAATAATGGTACTTTTTAAGCACAACTGTCAAGTTGGTAACTGAAGTCTTGCAGGCCGGATCTGTTGTGTGATAGATTTATCTCCAAAATTGATATTTTGAATTTTGGAACTGAAACCTTCAACTAACATTGACCATAACACCTATATAAATTCAAATTTTCATATAAATAAGAGTGTCTTTGAGGTGTAACTTTAAAAAAAAAAAACCCACTGAGGATTGAAAAAGCCCACTGAGGGTCTTATATAATTCTGGCTGCAGATTGAAAACAAGCGTACTTCTGTGAGTTTTTTGTGGCTGAACTTTCACAAGTTAGCAGCACCGTGGAACCACAGTCGTACACTTAATGAAGGAATGATTATGCAGTAGCACTCATTACCTGCAATCAGTGATGCCACTTCCAATGTGGTTGTGGCTTAAAAAGGCCCAAGGCAACTGAAGCTACAGGCCGAGACTGATTCAGACCATCCTGTGTGTGTTTAAACCAGTGGTCGTCATAGCAGCCCAGAAGTATCTCAGAGATACCCGGGTCAGCAGAAAAACCTGATGTTCTTACCTGATTATTTTACTTCATTATTGTTCTACGGTTTTCAACCTTAAAAAAGGTTACTGAAATAAATAAAGTAATGCAATGTAATTACTGTTCCCTTGGAATCCAGAAGTTCTGTTGGCAAAAGATAATATTTACCTTATTTCTTAATGTTTAAATATGTGCTTGCCTCTTTTCTTTTTAACTCTCCTCAGCTATTGGAACCAGTGGCTTCAGCCCAAGACAAACTCACCAGTTCTCTCCACAGATTTACCCTTCCAAGTAAGGCTTCTTTTATTTTTCTTTAAAAAATAAGCAGCATCCAACTTCATTTGGATCTTTAATTAGATCCTTCTGCTAGATCTGGGGTTTTCGACTGGCTTTGTTTGCCTGGATGTCTGCAGCTTGTGCGCTCTGAAATCTGTTGTAATTATTATCTTGCAAAACTCTCCTCTGCCATTTATTGTTCTTTCACTACATATATGAGCTGTGTGATGCTATCGCTCTTACAGCTTGGCTCGATGTTTAAAATGAAGTAGCACAATCACAAGGAATTTGTCAGTTAGCAAAGTTTGTGTTGTGGTTTTATGGTCCCCTTTCTTCCTGCCCTCCTTTCTTACTTTTCTCTCTTGTTTCTTTTCTCAAATAGCAGAACATATCCGCATATTCTTCCTACTCCTTCATCCCAAAATATGGCTGCGTATGGGCAGACGCAGTACACCACAGGAATGCAGCAGGCCGCAGCTTATGCTAGCTACCCCCAGCCTGGCCAGCCCTATGGCATCCCAGCCTATGGTAAGGTTTCTTTAACGCACATCATAACCTCTTTTTGTCCTACTAAAACATGCTATGTTAATAATGCTAATGCTTTTTACATTGTATCCATGTATAGGGGAATAAAATTACAACTAAATATTTTCCCTCCCTTAAGGTCAGGACCAAGACCTTACTCATAACAAACCATGTTCCCACAATTCCTCCGGTAAAGCAAGAGCAGGAGAGATGCTGAGTTGTTGTTTGGTGCCGGCATATTCTCCTTCACTGCAATAAAACAGAATTTGCTTGTCAAGCTGTTCCGATAGATCTGAAAGATTAGTGATAAAAATCTGAAAACAAAAAACTGGTTTCCTCTGGCATTGCAAGAGCAAGCACAGAGTACATGGCTCACTGAAGGCTTTATTTGTCCAAAGTCTTTAGAGTGTTTTGACCCCAAAAGACTCTCCAATATGTGGAGGAATTTATACTGTTTATTTGAATGGAGTCCTGCAACCTACCGCTGCAAAGAAACTGCATCGTGACTGATTCAGTGTAAGCAGTGGCCAGTTTAACTCCCAAACACAAGCACAATGTTTAATTACGTGTGCATCTTTTCACAGATGACCTATCTTAGATGATAATAATAATAATCATAACATCAAATCAAACAATCATAGTCCTAACATGCTTTTTGGGTTTGCAGCCAAGTAGGCAGCTCCTTTGCAGTGAGACAGAACCCTGTGCGAGATGATACTTCTAAGCAACCAATGATAGTAAAAATCTTTAATCAGATAATCAGTGCTCGTCCATTGTAATTATTGTGTTATGCTAACAGACACAGGCTGTGTCCCTTTGCTGTGCCCAGTGTAATTTAAACCTTTGTGTTGACTGTTGTGTGTGCATCAAACCGATCTGGTGTCACTAACTGATTTAGGTCCATTGTGGGCAGGCATAAAGACGGAGGGGGGTCTGAGTCAGTCCCAATCCCCGGGACAGACGGGCTTCCTAAGCTACAGCTCCGGCTTCACCACGCCGCAGACAGGACAGGCCCCCTACAGTTACCAGATGCAGGGTGAGGACATGTTTGAGAATCCTTCATCTGTCTTTTTCTCTGCTCATCCTCACACGTCTGTGTGTATGGTGTCGAAAGGCGGCATTGCAAGATGCCATCGCTCTTTCTTTAAGCTGGCAGCATGTCCAATTTTACAGTTATAACAGCATAATAGTTGAAACGGCTAACATCATGATACAAAGCAGATGTTGATTCACCAACAATCTAAAAATATGGTTGTTTGTTTTTTCCTGTTTTGTTCTCTCTGTGTTTCTATTTCTATCCTTTGAACCTCGTTGTCAAAGTGCTCTAGGACTACATTATTTTACCATGTGTTCCCTCTGCTTAGCCCATCCAAATAAGATTTATTGTGCTCTTTTTAAAAAAGGGTTTCTGTCCCTGATTTAATAGCATGCAGAGCCAGAGTGATTCACAACACGGCCCTCTCCCTCACCCCAAAAGACGGTTGCATCCCGGCGGTTGTTGGTCGTTGTGCGGCCACAACGGCTGCCTCCCTCTTCCCTCCTCTTAAAAGAATCAACACAGATGGAAAAATGGCAGGCACTTAGGAGGCACCAGCCATGCCGCTCCTCACTCCCCAGCCTTTGTTTTTTCTCTCCCTGTGATCATATTTGTATTTGTTTAAGAGCAGAGACCATAGAGATTTATGGCCTTAAAACCGATAAAGATGAGTTGTTGCGCTCTGCACTCCCCCTCTTTTGCTCTCTCTGTCCAGTCATACAATCTGTTTAAATGTACATCAGGCCTTCTGCCATGTAGTGTTTCTATTACGCTCTGATTGTATTGGTTCAAAAAGACCGAAAAGGATCTGTTCCACCTGCATTTGGCAATGACAGTGAGCTAACAGCTAACGTAGTCTTTGCGTTCTGTCCTATAATATCTCATGTGTGACAGTAGAAACATCTCCACATGTTGTTGAAAAGCCTCCAGAGCATCTCACAATAAATAACGCCAGCTCAACGGCAGATGTGGCGCGGGGAAGCCTCTTTTCCACGCCTCTTAACCAAATACAGTCGGCCACAGCCGGAGTTTTACAGCGCGAGCGCCTGAAAAAGGAGTGGCAGAGAGAGAGAGAGAGAGAGAGAGAGAGGAAGAAAGGGAACAAGACACAGAGCATGTGCCGCAGAATGCAGAAGCTGCTATCCTGCCCTTAGTGGTTTAACTCATGATGACAGTATCATGTGCCCATTCATCTTTGTAGTATTATGCTCTTACTCTGTCTTTCCTTTTCCCTCCGTTTGTTTCTGTCTCTCACTCGCTGTCTCCTGCTATCTCTGGCTATCAGATGCCCCACGTAGCGTTAAGTGCGTTAGTAATTGACAGCCATGTTAGATGACAGATTGACCACTATTCTGGCCTTGGGTTCTCTAACAGTGGCACTGGCCCTCCGCCACACCATCATCATTACTCTTTTTGTGGCCTATTGATCTGCCTGGGTGAGGTGCCTCAGGCCCGGGTGTCCCAAGCAAGGACTCTTTTTCCACATTTGATACTCTCCCTCTATGTCCGTGTCCCTGCCACCAGCCTGTAGCCAGCTGTCAAGGCAGAGAACGATTAGATTAATGTTTTTGCTCATTGCTTTCATGTCCGATGACATGGAGCTTTGTGTGGGTGCTAAAGTCGTGCCACCAAATCGTAAAGGGCACGGGCGTTTTGTTGTGCACCTCAGTTTTGCGATTTCTTGTGGCAGTTTGTCCGGTGCATGTCATGGATTGTCCGGAAAAAGACTAAAACATCCAAAGTGTGTGAAGAGACGGAGAGATTGTGCTGTTGGTGGGACTGAGCAGATGCTAATTAGGTGAATAATTGGATTCCAGCATTCTGTCTCAGTGGCAGTGCAAGCTGAAGAAGCTGAAGCCTCTGTTGCCTTTTTTAAAAGCCCCATCTGGACTTGATAGCCTATTCCCAAGTGGGGCATTCAAACTTCTGCTACAAATATTGTGCACTGATGATAGACATAGCCCATGGCAAGGGGACTGATCAAGCAAAGCAAATGGACTTCCAATTGTGGAGCCAGAAGGCAGGAGGGAAGGAGGGGAGGAGGGAGGGATGATGTCTGGTCTTGAGTGAGTGAACTAACTGGAGCAGGACAGGGGGAGGGAGGGAGAGAAAACATGCCCCCTGGGGAACCACAAGACCCCCTCTTTCTCCCCCAACTATAACCACCACCACCACTCCCAACAGCATGGGCTCATTCTCACTAGGATAGCAGGGGTCCCTTTGACTTTTATGTGGCTCCTTGTTCTCCACAGAGCAGACCTCAGACCCTGCCAGTGAGAGCTTTTATAACTGTTTGAACTGTGCATTAGGCTAATTTGTTGTCCTTCGCAGCCTTACCCCTCCTTGTCTCTGTCTTATTGTTCTGACGGACTTCAACTTGATGTTGAACTTTCGGCGGAGAATACAAAAGTTTCAAAACCCCCCTGCAGGCCTTGAAATATCAAACAAAACAACACAGAATGAGAACAGTTCTGATGAAAATAACCAGTAGGGGCCAGGGCAAAGAACAAGGTAAAACAATCTGCTGGGTGTGTAATTGCTGGAAGCAGAGAGCGAGAAACTGCACAAATAATTAGAGGATTCCGGTAATCTTGAGAGTTTGGGAGGTGTTTGTTTCTCTTTTTTAGCCACAGTGCTGCATACGTAGCTAACTGCAATGCGTATTCTCTTTCCTGTGCTTTCTTCTATACGGTACCCTTCATGATACCCCCCCGCCCCAACTTCCCTGATCCTTCCCCCTGCTCTGAAAGCTGCTTCGCGTTTGTCACGGTGTGGGAGGGCTCTCATGATGGGGCCAGTGACCAGAGGATGAAAGGAACTCCCTCTGTTTGTCTCTGGGAACAAAGGTGTAATTACGCCCCCATTTAGGAACAGTACATTTATCTCCCCCCTTCATTTTCACTGAAGCTACGGGATATTTTTGTTCCATGGGAGGATCACTGGTGATAGGTGAAGAAGCTTTTTTTAAATAATGGGAATGGTGGTGCTAATTAATGTCCCCTGTGGATATATGGATAAGCCATTTGTCTTTGTATGAACAGAAACAAGTAATAAAGCCCAGGGCTCGGAAATGTAAAGATTAGAATGAATTTGTAAGGAAATCTTTAAAACTCTGTTGCTAGGTGGAGGAAGTCAACAACTGCCCAAAGCTTTATATATATATATATATATATATATATACACCATGGTGTGCATACACCAAGCTGCGTCAATAATCATATAATAATAGCAATCATGGTTTTGTCCATCCCAATGAATTAAACTGTAGTTTATTCAATATTTATTCTTTACATTTAGAGTGCCTACTCTAAAGTATCAAATCAAACGCTCCCTGCTCACAGCTGAATTCTCTGAACCATCCAAGGCTTTTGCTTTGAGCACTATGTGATTAATCACTCTATATAAACATGGTTGTGGCCGCAGGCAAGAGAATTTCTACTCAAAAGGCATCCTGCTCGACAATACTTTCTTTTAAAGGGATAAATATATTTTCTTTTGTTGAAGGTAATGGCAGCATTATGAGTTTAATTATGTTAAGCTTTTGACAACAAAATAGGTCTATTTTTAGAATACAGTTTTTTTCTGATCTGCAAATTTGAAGCAGATTTGATTCCAGATCAGATTTTTAGAGCACCATGTATAAATGAAGAGTCTGTGTCCCCCTTTAAGCTGCCCCTTCTGTTGTTGTCTTGCCTGATATGATGGTGCAGGTCGATGACCACAGAAGAGAGAAGTCGTGCCCCCGGGGGCCGCCGCTGCTCCTCTCCTCTATAACTCATGTCATGTATATTATTAAGCCATTAGATGCTATCAACCCCTTTGAATGATTTAATTACCCTGGAGAACCGTCTTTTGAGCAAGTGAAAAGAGGAACATACATATTCATTGGGTCTGGATGTCAGCAGTAAGTACCCACTCCCTCCAGTGCTACTCACTCCAACCTGAACCCTGCTTCCTCATGCTCCGTCTCAGTGCATCCACCCTTTCCACCCCCACCTTCACCCCACGCCACCCTTCTGTAGCTCGCACACAACGGTCTCTTGTCTTCCTCGCATTGTGCGGGCTTGGACGGCTTTGGAAGCAGGTTTTGTCCACCCCTCACCCTGCTATGGCCCCCCTCCGTCATTCATCGGGCCTGATCCAATCACTGATAAGGAAGGAAGAGGCGAAAGATAAGGCCACTGTTGAGAGCGCTCCCTCAGGCCTCCCTCTGTTCACCACCTCAAATAGTTGTTCCACAAAAGACTAATCTTTTTCTTCCCCCTAACAATGTGCCATTTCATTTCTGTCACTGCACTGCTTGCCGTACTGCAGGTTTAATATTGTTTTTTGATATCGTATGGTGTATACCTAACTCAAAAGTTCTATTATTTTTCTCAAAAGGTGGTACTTTCACAACAACGTCAGGATTGTATGCAGGAAACAACTCCCTGACAAACTCTACTGGCTTCAACAGCACACAACAGGTAGCAGTGCACTCCCTTTTGCTTGTTCTATTTCTGTGATCTGGTATCAGTATGCAGCTATCAGTTTAAATATGTTGGAATTGCTTCACAACCTGAAAATCTTCATGCAACATGCATCCTCAATTAGTTGCATTTCATCCGTGACACATTCAAACATAAATCACTCAGGATGTCAAAAGCTTTGTAAGCAGGATTATCTACTGTGCCTCCTCCAACACAAATATATTATGCCACAAGGGAAACGGAGAAGAAGAAAAAAACCAAGACAGATCTTTGTCCAGATGGAGGACAGAACAGACATGTGTTTGCATTTATGTTTTGGAATCTGCACTGTAAAGTAGCAACACTGGTGCAGGGCATATCTCGCATTACTCTGCCAAACCCCCTACTTCTCAACTCTGCTACCTTTTGTCTCTCTTTGCCTCCACCTTTTTGATCTAAATCTCCCCTCTTACACCACATTGCACATATCTTTCTTAATCTCTCGGTTTTCCTACTTGCCTTATCTTTATCCAAATGTAACTCACCCTTTTCCCATTTCCTTACTCTGTCTTTCTCAACAGGAATACTCCAATTATCCAGCCTTTGGCCAGGGGCAGTATGCTCAGTATTACAACAGCTCACCCTACACTTCACCCTACATGACAAGTAACAACACCAGCCCCAGCACGCCCTCCACCACCACCACCTACACCCTCCAGGAGCCACCCACTGGCATCACCAGCCAGGCCCTCACAGAAAACCCTGCTGGTACGAATCAAACCACAGCAGCCAGGTTGCCTTGTGTAACTTGAATATCAGGAGATTGATCCTGCTAAGAGCCATGTTTCTTCAACAATCAACAAGCGGGCCACTGAACCCCCTCCTTCTCACTGACTGGAAGTTGCTTACTGATAAGAGAGCATGAACTTAATGCCAAAGATCTTTATTTGTACTAGCCCAGATGCTCAATATGAGTAGGAAATGGTTCCAGCCACCACGTACACACTAGTGTACTGCTGTGTGGGGAGCAAAAAACCTCAAATCAGATGTAGAATTTCCCATAATTTTATGTGACATTAATGCATCATCTGGCAATCGAGCGCTGATTGTATCTTTATAAGTCAGTCAAATGTTTATGACTGCATTTGAGTGTCATCAGTCAACACCAAAGACATCATGCTTTAACTAAACGTAATTTCAGACCCAGTCATCCAATTTAGATAAATTACATCTTTGCTATTTCTAGTTGGCATGTACTCCGTTAACTCTTGATTATTGAATCAGTATGGAGCACAATAGCTTTTAGCATGGGTTCTGCAACTGTTTAATAGATTTGTTACCTGTAGGCCCGCATAATCCCTTAAAAAATCAGAGGAAGCTGTCTGACCTGCATCAAGACAAATGGTTACTCACACTTCTCTGCTAAAAGCAAATAATAGCTCATCTTCGATACACTCTTTTTATGCTCTCCTTCCTTCTTTCCTTCCTTTCAGTTGAGTACAGTACCATCCACAGTCCATCAACCCCCATTAAAGATTCAGATTCGGATCGATTGCGCCGGGCCTCGGATGGAAAGTCACGTGGCCGGGGAAGAAGGAACAACAACCCATCACCGCCGCCTGACTCCGACCTTGAGGTAGGGTGAGCCCGCTACCTTGGCGACAGACAGCCTCGCCCTGTCTGAGGCACATGGACACTAATCCACTTACTGTATGGCTGCCACACCAGCTTTAACACTTGATGGTCATTCATTCTTAAATATTTGATTTCTTAACTAAAAATGCATTATTGATACATTGTGGAATATATGACATCACTAAACACATCTTATATAAAGTTCTCATGTATACCTTGTAAATAAACAATAAGGCATGTGATTAAGGGAGTCATTACTGAAGTGAATAATATATATATTGTAGTCAAAGACTAGACACTAGCTGTGGCTAACAATGGTACCATTGCACAGGGAGCCATACAGCACTTGTGACAGTGACCATATGTCAAAATAAACTCTTGGTAATTTAGAGGGCTCTTCATTAATATGATATGAATTTGAACAAGGTTAATAGCACCTGTTATAGCACTGACATCATGGCATGTTAACATATCTAGTTAATTAGTTTGTCACTATTGATTACTCTAATGTAAAGGGCAGGGGATGGAAAGCGTGTGGTGGGGTGATGGTAGGAGTGTTGTGGTGACCAGCCCAAGCAAATGGATCCTGGTCCCTGTGGCGCACAAATACACGCTCCAGGCCTATTGACCAGGAGGATCACCTTGCAGCCCTACAGAGTGCACCATTGATTTTGCCTCTTTTCTCTCTTTTTTTCTTTGTTTCTTCCTCCCCCCATCTCTCCAGCGAGTTTTCATCTGGGACCTGGATGAAACAATCATCGTTTTCCATTCCTTGCTTACGGGTTCTTATGCCAACAGATATGGACGGGTGAGTGACATCAGACTGTGACAGTAGCGGTGCACTTTATCAGCAAAAGACATAAATATTAAAAAGGGGGAGGGGGTCAGAGGGCGGGGGTGTGGTGGCCTTTGAGCGGAGGATAGATTTCACTGTTTCTTGAGTCCATTGTGAGATAGAGCAGAACTCAATGTACAGATAATTGTTTCTTTTTTTTAATAGGTTCAATGAGGCTTGGCAAGTATTTGACTGCTTTTTGCAGCTGTTGGAGCTATGCATGGCTGGTCGGGGCTCAGCTGCAGGGGCTCCCAACAGTTGCACTCTGGATGTCTATTGACACATCTTAAGTGTTCCTTTCTCCTTCAGAAATGCCACATTGTTAGTTTAATTAAGTGCTTCTCAATCCATCCTTTTCATGCAGGGATCTCCCAGGAGACCCCTGGCAGGAGAGTCCACCAAATGTTATTCAGTCAAAACTCAAACTAGAATACAGAGATTCCCTTAAACCTGCTTTAATTACGATTTCAATTCAAATATATCACATATGTATATATACACCTAACAAACATACATTATTATTATTGTACTGGAACGTCATTTTGCATCCCATGTCACTGTGTATGCTTATTAGATGAAGTGTTTACTTTTCCAGGCTTTGCTATTTGTTGTTCCATGTAAATTGCTTCTCTAAATTTAAACTTTCAAAACAAAGATTTGGGAAATAAGGCAGAATCCTATTCTCATGGTTTTGTTGAGGTCATAGGTTCTATATAGCTTTCAAAGTGTATCATCTGCTCTTATTTTAGATAGAGTACGGATTAATAAAAATAACAGCAGAATCTTAAAGGATCTGTATTTTATTGTGACTGACAGCAGCATTTCTAATCACCGGTTGTTTTGGCTATGGAGGTGTCTGGTTTTGAAGTCAAAAATGACATATTGCTCCTCACATGTCAGAGAGCTTAGCGTCTGCTGCCCATGCTCTGTGCCTTTGTTCTGGTATGAGGGGTTGTTTGATGGGGGGCAGTGTTTTGTTTTTGGGGTGAAAGAGGGCTGCCCCGCGACCCTCCACTGTTTATTTACTTTATTCTCGGGCCCTGCATGCTGGGTAAAGACAGAGCTAAAGCTTAGGGAGCTGTGGCTCAGTGATGAGGGGCTCTCCAACCACACACACACACACACACACACAAGCATGCACAGGGTCTCCAGTGTGCTCCTCTGAAACAGGAAACACTCCTGACTCCATAAGGGCCCGTTCCATCAGAGCTCATATAGGATGTGACAGCCGCTAGAGTCCCTCTCACTCTCTGTTTTCTCTTTTATTCCCTCGTTTTCTCCTCCTCTGCCCATTCAGACCCCCCCTTTTTTTTTTAAACCTAAGTTTCTATTTCTCTCATGCCCCAACCTGCTGACACTATCACGTTAAAGCAATATTATAAGAGGGAGGCATGCTTACTCACAGCAACCACAGAGCTCGCTACCTCAAAGCCTATCAGAAACGCAGATCTGTAAACTATCTCAGAAATAAAAGTGAAGCAGACCAACATCCCCTACAACCATCCATCCACCACAAGAACCACCTAGTTTCTCCCCCCTCTCTTTTCTCCTGTCTGTCATTCATGCCATCCCTATCTTAGTGGCATAAACAAAAAAAGGTACAAAACAGTTTTCCCTCTTAGCTGCTCTGAGCTTACTATAAATAGATGTGTATCTGAGTGCGTGCACATCCACACTTTCTCTCACTCACTGTGACCTCCCACCCACTCTCTCTGATTCTCTTTTTTTTTTTTTTTTCATACACACATAAACACACTGCTGCTCTTATCAGCTCTTTTAATTGGCATCAAGGCAGCTCACCCCCATAAAGCTGATGGCTGGGGCCAGCTGTGCTGCTATTGGGCTGGCCAGAGCTAGAGCTTAAAGTGGGTGGGGATGTGGGTGGGGGGATGTTATTGGTAAGGGGCTCAGAGGGAGGTGGGGGGGGGGGGGAGACTTGGCGCCCCTGTGGATGGCACTGACATCTCGGGACAGGTGGTGCCGGAGCAATGACAGCAGCAGCACTTTGGCCTTCTGGCCTGCTTGTATTCTTAACTCCCTCACTGACTGATTGTTTAGATTTAATTGGAAAGGATTCACTTGCGCCTGGAGAAGACTGCCCTTTCCCACCAAACCAGCCCATAATGGTAAATCAACCAACTGCGGCAGAGGTTTGGGAGAGGGAGCTTGTAGCCTGTTGATGTGGGAGGCTAATTATTTTTGATGAATTCTGACTGAAAGATTGATTCGAACTGGGAGGTTAAGAGGAAGGAGGAGAAAGCCTCCAAAAGTGGGGATTGAGCTCTACTTGTGTGGTTTGTCCTCTGTCATTTTAGTGAAAACAAAAGCATTGTGGGGCGTGACAGCTAATCAGTAGAAAGCTCAGGTGTGTCTTCGGGTGGTTTAACTCTGTAATCCCTGCTTCTGCTGCTGCCTGGCCCGGCTGTAATGCCGTCTCACCCAGCTGCAGAGATTCTCCTCCACAGCCTGCTATTGTCTCTCTTCATCCTTTGCTTGCTGAAAGAAATCTGCTGGCTACAGATTTAAGATAAAGAATTCAGTTTGTGCAACAACAAAAAAGAATGTCGTCCAGTTAGTTAATTAATTACAAAGTGTTTTGTATGTTGTTTTCTGTCTGAACGGAAACTAATTCATGTCACAGGAAAATGTATTTTCTAAAATGAAAATAAATGTGTTTCAGCCATTTTGTTAGTATGTGTAAAATAATTGCATATGGCTTATATCTTTATAAATGTTTACCAGAAAATGCATGAAAGACGTTTTGCCTATTCATTATCTTTTTAAAGGGAAAATCACACTCATTGCCACAAGCTCATTAACTATTTACAGTGTAGTTCACTCCTCTCTAGGTATTATCTTACAGACAGTGCAACCCTATCACCATTACAGCATGTGTCACATTACTGACGGAGATCAGGATTTAAGGAAAAATTGCAGTTGTGCCAGATGCGGAGAACTAGCTGTATTTATTTAGCATTTTAATTCTTTTCGATTTAATAAATAATTCATTAAACACCAGAGTGGTTGCTTCAGGGGGGAATTGTGTTAAATCACCTAGAGAGCAATCAGATGATGCATCAGCACAAGTATGTGGAGAACGGGCTATTTACGATGGGACTGTGACCCCAACTCTTCTAAATCGACCACCCCTCCTGAGAAGAGACATGCTTTTACTGCATTCATTCAAGTCTGTGGCATTTCTGATGACTATTCTGGTCCCTTTCGAAGGGTCGTAAACAGAGGCTGAAACTTTCAAGTCCGCCTAATGTCTTCTTTTATGGGAATAGCCTGCTGAGGAATTTAAAGGGATTCTGTGTTAATTGAGTGACTTACAGGGAACAGCTTTATTTATTGTTTCACATTAACTGCTTCAAAATGGAATATAGATTACCTCAATATTCAAAAGAATTTATTTGATTTCATTTTTTTTGCCTGTTTTTCAGGATCCGCCGACATCTGTATCATTAGGCCTGAGGATGGAAGAAATGATCTTCAACTTGGCCGACACACACTTATTCTTCAACGACTTAGAGGTACGTCTATTTGTGTGTTTTTTAATCTTTCTTTAACTATGCTATGTTCCTGTTCTGTGGATTTTAGTGGTCAGAGGAATGTGTGTGTATGTATATATATATATATATATATTCATTCTAACAGAAGTGTAAGAACAGTCCATTAAGCTTTTAGTAAAAGCAGCAACAACTGTTTCATAGCGTGGAGCCTGTTTCTCAGTTTTCAGTCCCATAGTGGTGAAGTATTACCTCGGAGCCCAAGGGATACCATGAATTTTACATGTGCTGTCAGTCTCCGTCATTCCTGGGTCACCAGCCTTGCCCGCCACCTCCCTCCCACTCCCTTAGCGGCCAGCTCAATTTGTCAGGCTCTAGTCTTTCTGTGGCCACTCTGTCTGTCTGTGTGTCATGCTGTGTGCTTGGTGTCGCTGTCCACCTTCACCACAGACCCCACTGTCACAGCGTGAAATACCCCCCCCTCCCGCCACCTCCCCTCTCACGCCTCTTTTTTGCCCCCTGATTCATGTACTGCTAGTGTAAAATCTGCCCCTGGGGCTCAGAAATAGAGGGATCAAGGGTAGAAAGGTGTGTGTGTATATGTGGATTTGTGTGGTGGGGTGTCTGAGTGTCTGCTCCACTTTAGGGGGAGGTGAAAAACCAGAGGGTCAGAGATGCCTATAGGCTCAGACTGTATGTACAGAAGATTGTGTGCCACATTTGTTCATATACACAGCACCCACTACCCTCTTTACAGATCCAGATGTCAAACACTATCAGTGCTCATCCCATTTTAGCAATAAACAAAGCAATTTATCTCAATGGTATTTCCTCAACACCAGCTCTATCCAATTGTCTGTCTTCGATTTTATGAAGCTTTTATTGAGTTCTTATTTTTGTGATTTTTGTCACTGCCGCCTCCTCTCAGTCCCAGTGAATCTGATCCCACTGACCAAGCGCCTTTCCTCGGTGTCCTGCTTTATGCTGACCTCACAGTAGAGGAAATGTTTTGTTTGATACTTTAGTGTGAAGAGATCTGCGGCCGGTCTGCCAAGTCTCATTACTCACCACCATGTTCGGCTGCGTTACATGAAGCAAACCCAAAAGCGAGGGAAAAACGGGAGAGAGAGAGAGAGAGAGAGAGAGACAGGAAAAGAAAATGTTCATACTCTCCCAGACAGACGAGTGACTGAGATTCCAAACGCAGTCATCGTGATCAAAGTTAATTGGCTGCAATTGGCTGGTTAAATATTTCCTTATGCCCGGGCCATGTAGAATCCATTGTAGCTGCACTTTATTTAATAGATGTGCCCCAATCATTTGAAAAAATGTCAGTTTGTGACAACGCTTAAATGTGGGTTTTGCTCAACATCTGTCCTGTGTTTTGATTTCGTTTCATGTGTGATGAAACTGTTCACAGATGAATTGGCAGCTCCGACTGCTTATAAAATTATTTCAAAATGCAACGCACACATACATTTCTTCTGCTCTATCTCAGTAACACAATTATTAGTTTGTTTTGACACTTGAAAGCTTTGGATTTTTTTTCCCCATCTAGAACGAGAACAGTATTATGACTGAAAGAGCAATCTGTGGTCTGCTGCAAGATTGCTTTTTAAAATGTCCAAAGTGAAGACCTCGCTGCAGAAGCTGCAATTATTGTCATTAACAATCATACCAGAGGAGGAGTGACATTCTCTTGAAGGCGTATTGATCTGTGCTCCTTAACTGAGCTGAGCCGGTCTGAGTGTTAAGTGCCAGTTCTCTAACCAGTTGTGTTTCCTCTCTGCTGATTTACAGTCCTCCATCTCAGATAGAGCTAAATAGAGTCCAACTATAAATACTACAGCCAGCAGCAGTTATGTATTTAAGCATGTGCAGAAATACATATGGTCCATCTAATTTAGTCTAAGCCATAAAGGGAGACCCCAGAGGCTGTGCAGAAACACAGGTGCAGAGTTAGTGGCCTAACGGTGTGTGTGTGTGTGTGTGTGTGTGTGAGAGTGAGTGGTCTTAACACTGTTGTTCTGCCAACCTCTTCACAAGAACATTAAATATGGACTCGGCGTACTCACAACTTCACTATATGTGCAGTCCTGGATTATTTAGCTTGATGTAAAAAGTAAGATTTTAAGATAAATGAATCTGTTTTAAACACACAGGCCTCTAAACATCTCAATTAAGCATAATATTGTGATCGGCCTGCCGAAGCCAGAGCGAACACTCTAGTCTTGTGTGTGTGTGTGTGTGTGTGTGTGTGTGTGTGTGTGTGTGTGTGTGTGTGTGTGTGTGTGTGTGTGTGTGTGTGTGTGTGTGTGTGTGTGTGTGTGTGTGTGT
>JAVQJD010009862.1:0-19495 GCA_036023655.1 Nannoperca australis | reverse complement strand
TGTTCTGGAGCACCTGGAGGTGGTGGTGGAGACTTTGTTGCACAAACTGCTCAGAATAATGGACAATGTTTCACATCCCCTGCAGAACCTACTGGTCAGACAGCAAAGCACAGTCAGTGATATAGCATCAGGGCAACACTACAATTTCCCCTTGTGTATTAATAAAGTCTATCTATCTATTAGCTGGTCCTGAACCGTACAGACTGAAATAATTGCATATGCCTCTTGAACATGATATGATAATTAAAAGATATTACTACCCTGAAAAAGCCATGTCGGTCAAACCATCATGTTTACGGATTTATTCTCCTTCTGCAGGAGAAGAACTCTTTCCTGAACTACAACGTGTCCTGCATCCTCACCATGCCACAGTACATGAGACAGGGCTACGGCAAGATGCTCATAGACTTCAGTGAGTACAGACACCTTGTGTGTATACCTCTTTGTGTGTCCTTGTATGTGTGTGTTTTCGTTTCATTAACTCATTAACACTGGCCAAGGCATTCTGCACAGCAATAACACCAGATTCAGGAGGCTGCCTGAAGGAAAACCCTGCACGCTCTTATTATTATTATTTTTATTATTATTATTATTGAAGTAAATGCTTGAGGAAAAGTATAGCTAACAAAAAGGCATTTCTGATGTGTCCTTTAAGGTTACCTGTTGTCCAAGGTGGAGGAGAAGGTGGGTTCCCCGGAGCGCCCCCTGTCTGACCTGGGCCTCATCAGCTACCGGAGTTACTGGAAGGAGGTGCTGCTGCGCTACCTGAACAACTTTCAGGGCAAGGAGATCTCCATCAAAGGTCAGAACTGGACCACACTCTGCTGGAAAAGAGATGGGAACACTTTTGGAGAGAGGAAGTTGGCATTGGTGCACCCAGACAGAATCTTTGTTGGCCATAACCTATAAAACCTATAAAACCACAACCTATAAAGTAAATCAGAAAGAATCTTAAAGCCATCAAGAGGCCAACAACCCTTTGAACTGTGTGTGTGTTAATATGTGCATGCATGAATTCATGTGTGTCCGCCTTTGTGTATGGATCAGAGAGCACCGAGGCCACCCCAGGTCAGTGTTCAGATGATGAATGAAGGTGGACGCACATAAGACTTAAACTGGTGCAAAACTAGGTCATCCCAAACTCAGTCAGAGGACTGAGGGAACATCCTGCTTAGCACACGAGTTTTATCTCTGCTGGTTGTAGATTCCAGCGAAACGTCCTGCTACTGGGATGAAAGCAACAACAAGACCAGCAGATCTGTACGGCTGTACTGACGCTAATATCATCAGCTAACATGCTCACAATGACAATGGGGATGTTCAGCAGGTAAAATGTTCACAATCTTAGCTTAACATGTTGGCGTGCTATCATATGCTAATTAGCACTAAACACAAAGTACAGCTGAGGCTGATGGGAATGTCTTTAGTTTTAAGGGTATTTTCTCAAAAAGCCGACTGGACAAATTGAAATGTAATGGCACTAGATGAAGCGCTGAGGGATTGCATAAGTCATTAGGATTCATCCTCTGAGAACCATAAATTGTGCCGTGGCAATCCATCCAATAGCTTCTGAGATATTTCAGTCTGAACCACCGTGGTGGACTGACCAGCATTCACATCCTTAGAGCCCCGCTGCTAGCGTGCATAACAGTTGGTAATGATGGTGTTTGTTTTGACATGATATAGTCAAGCTGCTTATGTAGAAGTCTTTGTGTACGTCAGCAGGTGGAATCTGAGCTTTTTCTTCCAACTCTTCCTTCTTGCTACATATAGACCAAACAGGGATCCGCTTATAAAAGGTTTAGTACGGAGTGCTAATATTGATCAAAAACTCTACATTCAAGCACTTAAATGCCTTTTTCAAACTCGGATTTTAGTTAAACATTCACTTCAAGACTTTAACCAGAATTATCCGTTGCCTTTGGGAAATCTCCAGGTGTCAAGTTAACTCACGACTGTCCTTTTAAAAAAAAATGTTTTTATTGAATTCATGCTGTTCCTATTAAATATGGACCAGTGGGATTGTCAGCATTCCATATCTTAGAGCGATCATGCTTTCAGCAGGTATACATACCACAGTAGGCACTGTGGTGTTTCAGATCATTTCAGTTTGACAAGTACAACCGACTACGACACAATATTGCACTTCGATGAGTTATTGTCTCCCTGGTCAGACAGCAGCCATGGCAGTGTGACCAAACAGCAGACAGTTCATTAATAACACTCTGTTCCCTCTCGTTCGAGCCTCTTTTTGTCCTTTTCTTTTGAGCTTTTGGGGTTTTTTTGTTCAACATGTCTGCATGCTATTTAGAATTTAGGTCTTCATTCAAAATGACATCTCATTGTACTGCTATGATTCTGCCATGCCTGTGGAGATTTAGCAAGCATTGTTCAAAGTGCGTTTTGCCTTTTGATTAGTTCGGACTACACTGCTGTGATTGTGGTCATACTTTAGCTAAAGTGTCATACTGCTGAGTGTTTTTTCTGTAGAACACATACAGTACAAGGCACAACAATGACGCATCTGTTTAGAAATAACAATATTCTCTGGCACAAAATAGTCCGGCACATAACGCTCTTGTTAAACCACAACTTGTTTTTGCTGTTTGGTTTTCTATCTGGGATCATTAGTTTTGGTGCAATCAAGCCTGAAGAAAAGCCTTTTGAATTGTTTGTCAGACAAAAAAGAAATATAACTAAATGTTAAATAAGAGCGTGTGGGGAAAAAATAAAAGGAAATGAGACGAGAGCTATAACTTTGTTCCCATTCTTGAGTGAAAATATGGCACAAAACAACAATTCATAAAACAAGAAAAGTTAAGTGAAAGTTGTTGCTGCGTGAAAATATAGCAAGAGCCACATTCTATCCATAAAAGATTCAAAGAATCACGGCCCAATCATGCCGCTATATTCTCAATATTGTATATTTTTATCGCATATTTTTTTTCCTCCATGCATTTTCTGAATTCATTTATATTCTGCTGGCCGCCAGTTGACGATCCATGCAGTAGACTGTCAGTCCTAATCAAACCGTTCTGGTCGCGTCACTCTGACCGCCTCTTGTTCCACACTTGTGTTCACAGAGATCAGTCAGGAGACGGCAGTGAACCCAGTGGACATTGTCAGCACGCTGCAGTCCCTTCAGATGCTCAAATACTGGAAAGGAAAGCACCTGGTTTTAAAGAGACAGGTAGGAGAATAAAAAAGATCAATTTGGAAAGTCAGAATGTCTTTCATGCTGTTCTGTCCGTTTGGAAGAAACTCACTGGGCCCAGCTGTTTTTATTACATCGCTTTTATTACATTGGTGTAACCAACTACGGTGCACTTTCTTTCTGTAGGACCTTATCGACGACTGGAAGGCCAAGGAGACCAAACGTGGTAACGGCAAGACCATTGACCCCACAGCCTTAAAATGGACACCACCTAAAGGGACGTAGCTTCCTTTCACACTCCAAACTCCAAACCCCCTGCACACACACACACACACACATACACAGACAGATCTTCCTCCGCACACTGGCATGCTCACAGACCCTGAGCCTAAACACTCCTGTACAAAACGCTTTCAGCAGCTACAGCACAGTCAGTCACTCAGAGTCAGCAGTTACTCTGGGTTCAGCAGTCACTGTTATACCCCAAGAATACAACATTAGCTCAATAAGATGATGTCTGTCCAAAGCATAAAACTAGAAAAAAAAACTAGCAGAATTAGAAGAAAATGAGGTAAAGGGGCCTAACACAGGAATTCCTTATCAGAAATGTATAAACCTGGCTGTGGCTTGGATGTGTGGTCAGTTTGGAGGATCTAGCTCTGCAATATTTGACCAAGCTGCAGCTATCAAGGGATCTGGGAGGGCTTCATTTGAAATCAACATCTTGTATTGTATACGTATTAAAACAAGTGTGCTGTATAGCATCAGGACACATAAAAAAAACCAACAGTTGATGGTAATGTTTAGTAACAAACGCAATATTGCAGCTTCAGATGTCCTTGAATACTTAGCTGAGCTAACTGCTATAAAGGAGTTATAGACTACATGTACTGAGAGCAATAAGCAATATATTTGAAGACAAGCCTGGTGGTCATGCATGTAAACTACTGAATGCCACTGGCTATTACTCACTTAAATGACTAATATATTACACAGATTTTTTTAGATTTAGCTAATTAGCTTTTCCTTATCCATGTTGTGGTCTTCTTCTCAATAAGAACATGCTTATTAGAAACAACTTACCTTGTCACTACCGTTCTACCATTTTGTTTAAACACCACTGTTCATTTAAAATGACTGGTGCTTTTGATGCACTGCTTCTCTTTAATGACAAGTCAATAAGTGTATGGAGCTCCAAAGTGTTCAATATTAAATATTGAATAAATAATTATGAAATTAATAATCACATGAAGAAATTGTGTAAAATAAATAAATTAAATACTAATTAAAACACAGGTGTCAGCAGTCATTGAGCTTGCCTGCTTAGGCGTGTGATTGGCTGGAAGGTCAGAGGGCAGACACATCATCACTGTCAGCGACTGAAATAAAATGTGACATTCTGAAATATATAATATATAAATATTAGGAGAGTCTATAATTAAATAAAATATATTCAATACATTTCTGTTATGAAGATAAATAATGAAATAACATTTCATAATGAGTGATTTCAAAAATGTTGGTTAATTTATATTATTATAGTACACAATTTATTAATGTGATTTATTTATTTCATTTTTATTTTATTTATTCATTTACCACTTTGGGACTCCGTAGCAGAGAAGCAGGTCTTCATTATTTATATTTATATTTTTGTTTTCAGGCTCCCAACTATAGTATGGCTATAATACAAATTAATGAGATTCATAACAGCCAGTGATGTCAGTCTACGTAGGCTCACCGCTGATATCTCCTTCACCTCGTTTGTTATTTGAAAAGTGAAAGTAATTGTGCGTTGTTAGTGCATCTTCTCCCAGACACTTGATTAGCACAGAGCTCCAGGCACGCCCGCTAATCCAATCCGCGACAGCTGGTATTGAACCTGCGCATCATTTCATTCTGTTCTCCAGACGGTTGACACAATGCAGGTCGGCAGCACGTTGACTCATGCATTGCGTTTTGGCAGACACAGACCAGCTGGCTGTGATTAAACAGGACAAGGCATACAGTTTCTAGCAATAGGAGCCCTGAGTTCCCTCACAAACTGGAAAATACTTTTTTGAGACAGATTTGGTTGTTTCTTTGAGAGTTTGAAAAAAGAAAAGAACAAGTAAACGGGTCATGTATTACCTAATATTACCTATATTGTCATTCCACCTATTGAAGAGTGAGTGAATGCAGAGTGATGTTGCTTCACATCATGAATCGCATCAACGGAGGTTTTTACAATTTTGCGTAGACATTTAACAGTGGCTGTTTGAACCCAGAGTAAATCGCTAACGCAGCGTCTATTGGTATTTAACCTACCACAGCAGTCAGACGGTCAGGAAGCTATAGCTGCCATTGGCCATGTTTGGAGCATGTTATGTCATCAGGATGGGACCTACCTGGATGTGTTTTGTGACCACCTGTCTTCCTTTCTTCTTTTTTTTTTTAACTTTTGATCGTAGTGACGGCCGTGTTGTTTTATGATGTCTACAGTTATACTCTGAACAGTGAATATAGGGGGGGAATCTCAGCTGTTAGGAGTGTTGGAGCTCACAATACTGTTTGCTGGTTTTTCTGTGTTGTTTGTAAATGGTTTTGTTAAAGTTCTCAATGATATTTTATACTTTTTCTACCTCTAAGGTTTACCACTGTATAAAAGCTAGCCCATTTTAAACTTTTTTTGTTTTCCTTTTTTTATTCTGTGTTAACATGCGAAACTACAGTATATTGCTGTGTTTGGCCAGCAAGTGTTTTTTTTTTTTACTAGATACAAAGAAAATGCTATTTATATTCTTAAAAAATATGTTAACTGCCTAGATCGTAAAAAAGACTAAGTCTAGTAGAAGAATGTCTACTCTATCGGACCGGCTTCCTTGTAAATATGAGTATTTATCTCAAAATTTTATGTAGATTCGAATGTGTCTAGAAGCTCTTGAAAGGCACAGGAAGGAGAATCCAGAAGTCATTTACCTTTCAGACGTTTATCTCCTGTAATCAAACGTGACCTATGATTGAATCAAAACATGTCACTTTTGCCTATTGTCACTACTTGTTAGCACCATAATTGCTGCTGCAAGCAATTAGGAAAATACAAGCACAACCGTTTTTGTGTAAGACCATTAAGCATGGTTGCTAGCATTTTTGTATCATTTTTTGTTCTTCACAGCCTACTGCGTTTGATTGATAACTGATTTTATTTTATTGACAATCTCAATATTTATTAGATATATTTGGATCAACATGTTCATTTTGTAACCTGCTTTTAAGATTTGTTAAAGGAATAGTTTGAAATTTAAGCTAGATGAGACGATTGATGCCACTATGGTAAATACGAAGCTATAGCAAACAACCAATTAGCTTAGCTTACTGCAAAGACTGAAAACATGAGGAAACAGCTAGCCTGGCACATAAAAACAACAGCTTGCTGTTTTAACACCTTTTTCTTTTGGTATAAATTACACAAACAAGCTATAATGGGTTAATTAGTGAGTTTTAGATGTGTTGGTTTGTTACCCTTGGACAGAGCCAGGCTACCTGTTTCCAATCTTTGTGCTAAGCTAACTGGATATTTGCGGTAGCTACATATATACTGTACATGAATCTGCCACATAAGAGTGGTATCCTCTCATCAAACTGTCGGCAAGAAAGTAAATAAGTGTATTATTCCTTTAAACATTGTGCATAAGCTTAGACAGCAGTTGACTGGGAAATTGGAGGTGTGTAGTCAACAATGTCAGATTGAATCAACAATTTTTTGTGTTGTAGCTTTTGTGTCACAGTTTCATATGTGGAGGGATCCTTTTCCTTTACAGCCTTGAGTTACATTTGCTTTTCTCATTTCAAAGTGTGAGATATGTTGCCTTTAAATTCTATAGGGTTAAAGATGTTTTTCTTTGTGTTGTTTTCTTTCTACCGTGTTTTACATGTTATATTTCCTCTAATCCTGTGGTTGATTTTCCTGTTGTCTTAATGGGGTTTTACATGAAAGAGTTCAGGTCAAATCCTTACAAACAGGTCATGCATTTCAAAGACTACATTTATCCTTTTAGCACCTCTTCTTAATAAACCTCTCTGAAGACCGAAATTACTCCTGACTGTCAGTGTAGACAGGCTTTTTTTTTCTTTGCCTATTCTTAAGTGCATTTACAGGAAAGTGCACTTACTTTTTGAAGGACTTTCAAAGGAAAAACCCATCTTAAAACACAACTCTTGATGATGATTTTCCATACGTGAATGGACCAATCAAGTGTACTTTTGTTTTTGTTTTGTTGAGATATTACCTGCATAGGTATAATAAAGTGATAGAAGTAATTTGCAATTTTGATTTTGGTCCCTGAGGATGGGGGTCTTTTTAGCGCTGCCATTTTGTATTGATATTTAACTTCTAAAACAATCCTTAAAAAGCAGAGAGAACAGTTTCTATTCTCACGGTAGTAGAAAAGGGACTTGAATGTAACCCTTTTTCTTCTCTGGAAAAGTCTCATTAAACCATAATTTACAACACTGTCAAAAAAAAAACCCTGGAATGTGTTTAACATCACCAATAGCCCATTTTAATAAAGTATCTGAACTAGATTTTTATTTTAATTTTAAAATGAGCCTTTTATTTTTTTTAGATAACCTGTCTATCTTGACGTAACAGGCCATTTTTATCTGTTTATCATCCTGTTGTCTTACAGTTTTTCTTTGTGCCAGTGGCAGCTATAGCTGGGCAGTTTCAGTGCAGCTCGCTGGTTATTAACACATCTGAATAGGGTCACTGCTAGAGGCATTCCATCACCTTCCTTAGGCCGCCATGTGAGCGTCGTAGTACCACAGCACTCCCAACGCACCTTGCTTCCTATTTAAACTACGCACTCAAAAGTAGCGTGGCATCAGTATGTAGCTCAGTTGTGCTTTTGTACTTGCTTCTCCCCCTTTCCTTCCTCTTCAATAAATGCAAATGGTAAAACACATGGTGAGCTTTGTGTAACGTGTTGTTTGTGTTTAAGCCGGTGCCAAGGCCTGGTTAGCTACAATAGTTAATGAGGAATGTATGGACCCCCCCACACACACACACACACACACACACCCTCTGACCAGCAGCTACACACTTTCATTCATTTCAGAAACATTTAGTAGTACATTTTATAGGACCACTCAAAGTGGTCTCTTTTTTGTTTTCTTTTATTAACTAATTTAAGATTTGTATTAATAATACAATATCAATAATACTATTGATATTTTCAGCATGAGCTAAAATATCAGCTTTCTCCATGCAATGTTGAATGAATGATTGGAATGATCAGTCACCTCTGGAGGCTGATTGAGGGCTTCAGGGAGGGCATTGTGGGTAAACATGATTGTAGTTCTTATTTTACAACAGGAGTCACTGCAGTCAGCACTTAAGAATCACACTTACACTTCATTGAAAGTTACTTTTAGCTTCTTTATATAAAACTTCTGAATCCAACTTCTTAGTAAGACCATTTCTTACTACTTTTATTCATGCCACCACAGTTCTCAGATTTCGGCGTGCACTAATTGTTTGTACTCAACATTGCTGCAGATCCTTTTCTCAGGCAGTGATTCCCTGCCTGGGTTTTAGCACCCCCAGGGACAGGTAGTGGTTTACAAATGGATGCTGTTGAGTTGCATTATGGGAAACGTAGGACCAGTGTTTTGGGAGTTTTACCCATACCACAATATCTCAACTTTTGCTGCTTCAGCTATGACTTTATTTAAATCTCTGTTATCAGTCTCCAAATTTTTGGGAAGTGCAATTCTAAATCACTGGACTGCATCCTTTCCCAATGTACAATACAGTAATTAGAAATAAAGAAACAGCTCAGATAAAACCTTTTTTCTCTTCAAATTTAACATTAGAAATATGTAAATATGTATTGATTCAGAGAAAAATTAATAAAGACAACTATGTGAACAAAATGTTCTGCAACATTATTCCATTGCTATATTACTATAGAGTTATTACAGCATGGTTTTTTTTACCCCCTAACCATGAAAAATACACCTAAATCAGCAGGAAAATAAAAGTTTTGTCATGATGGTCCATCCTGATGATACTGAATATTCCACTCACTGTTTCAATTCAACAGAATAATTCTTCACAGTGGCAACACAGAATACAGACACACTTGCTAGCTAATGTTATCAGCTTTAATGGATTCAATTGAAGTAAGCAAACTCTCTTAAAAGGGTTACATGTACATGGTTTTAAATATTACTAAATAGTGTCAATAACAACATAGATTATAGTGTATACAGTAATGGATAGTGATTTGCAGCAGCTCAAATAAATTTCAGTTAATTGCAACAGGTGTCCCGGTCAGACTGTGTGACACTCTTTGTCCTGTTGATCAACAACATTGGACTGAATGGGACATTATAGTTTAATCTGAGCTTTGATAGTGTGTGTTTTTGTTTCATTTTTCATTTTTAGTAAGAGTCGGATTTCCATTCTTCTTCCATATCTGGAAAATAGAGAGAAAGAGAACAAATATTAGACTCAGATTTGACACACACTAGGAATTTCTCAAGCAGGAATACCTGAGAAGTTGATGGCATGAAAGATAGTTCATGTATACAAGCAATGAAGAGCAATAATATACAAATCTGACACTTTCTAACACAAACATGGACAAATTCCAGATTTCTAGTTACACCACAGTAACAGTTCCTGGAAATGTAAAATCCAATGAAGGAGTTTGCATTACCTCCACCTAAACTCCTTTTGCCCATGAGTCCAACAAACATTTCCCCTTTATTTCCTGAAGAAGAGAGACAAAAAAAAAAATCTTCATTAGGATAAAAAGCAAGTTATGATCTGGTCTTAGTCTAAATAACTAGCAACACTCATAGCTTTCTTATGGTGTAATTATACCCACTTTTCCTGCCCAGTCTTACAGGCTGAGATGCACCTGAAATAAAGGGAAAGAAATGTAGTGATAATAAAATAGTACAACAGGAAAACCACAAGTTTTAGTAGGAGTATTACACAGATACCACTGGAGATTAAAAATACCACAAAGTACAATATAGCTACCACAAAAATACTATAGATCAACGTTAAAATCCCCATAAAGTTGTTTATTTGTTTGTTTACCCGAGCTTCTTCCCATGAGGCCGTGGAACTGCTGTGCTTTGGATGGCTTGATGAGGTTTGCCAGCCGGATGGTTATTCCTCTCTCTAGCGGATAGCCCTGCACACACACACACACACAAGAAAGGCACTTGTGGGTCATTGCGGGTTTGGTACAAGAATGTATGAAGTTCAAGTTATTCTTCCTGTAAAAAGAGCTGGTGCTGAAACTGAGCAGCACTCTTTAGGATGTAATTACTTTCACTATTTTAATACATTTAAATGACCTAGAGTACAATGTATATGTGCGAAATGTTCACTGTGGATGCGCAGGACGTGCACCCCACCATAATTCTATTGAGTTCTATCCTGTTGAGTTGACGCTTGCTTACTGCAGTCCACTTCTCAACTATATGAAATATTAAAAAGCAAATCTATAGCTGGTTTGCTTTGTTAACTTTGTGACGCGAGATTTAATTTGGACATACTCTTACACATTTAGACTCCAGTTCTTGTTGCTTTCATATTTGTATTATTGTCTACCTCTCAGATCGCCTGGCACGAGGTAATATAACCAAATGATGATCGTCCAGCTAAAGTGTTTGATGTGTGTCTCTCTCCGCGGTGCTGAAACGTGCGTAGAACTACATTCCCGAAGAAAAGCAAAGAAGGGAGGTTCCTTTACCTTTTTGAAGATTTCACCTAAACCTAATATAATTTTTCAGCTGGCCACTAGCTTCATCTGATAGTGGAGAAAAGTGGGAAACCACATAATATAGGCTAGAGGAAAAATACTAAAGTCCTAACTTGCTGCAAGGAGTGAGAATAGGCAAGGAAAGCATTTTTTTCTTAGCGGACCCGTTTATAAATTTAAAATACAAATTCATGAATCCATTTCTAAACACATTTCTCGTGTGTGTTTGTTTTTTACCTGCCAGTTCTCCATCGTCCAGATCTCTCCGTCATCTTCCTCTCCGGAGAGCGGAGTCCCCAGCGCGCCGAAAACCTGCACGAACACGACCACCAACAACACCACTACAAACTTCAGAGCCTCCATCGTCACCTAAGGGTGCCAAAACAAAAGTGGCTGCAGGTGGTCAAGAAAAACGTCCCCGATTTAGACGCATACAGCAGTAAAATAACTTAAAACCCCCAAAATGTGGATTTTGTTCCGCACGTTGTGCGTCGGTCCTGAGTGAAGGTCTCCGTTTGCTCTTATAAAGTCCCGCTGCTCGCTCCTCCCCACATGTTCCAACGTGAACATCCTGCAGGCCAGATTTGTTTTCACTGTCTGAGTCAGACTGTGCGTAGACAGTGAGTAAACTTCACCTTATCTAAAGCTAACTGACCACTTCCCAAACTGTGAATGATGGATGTGTTCATTTGTTTGTTTCTGTTACTCACCTATGATTTTTCTATAGTCCACCTGATTAATTGATGAGCTCATTAAGCAGCTAAATGTGGTATGAATGAACAGAGTTGGGCATGAGCACTGATGTATGACACTCCAGTGTGTATTTGAGTTATCACATCAATGAAGGAAGAAGGAAGGAAAAAAGGGGCCACAGGCAAAGATTAGACATGCTTTATTTTACAGGTGGAAGACAGCAAAATGCCAAACCAAATCACAAATAACACTGACACGTGACAAGGTTATATTTTCGGTTTCAGGGCTGACTTTAAAGCTGAACCAGATCTCATTATGTTTTGTGTTGTCTTTATGGCTTGTATCACCTTCTCCAGGTGCAATTTGATTTTCAGCGGTGATGTATTCATGTTTTGTTGGTGGCCCAGTGGTGGCCCAGTAGCGATGAAAACAAGGTGATGAATTTCTGATCACTGCAGAAATAGCCTAACCAGCACAAACAATGGGGGGAGAAAACAGCATTACATTTAGCATTTTGGGCATTTCTGTGATTCTTCAACTGTAGATTTGCTGGGTTGTCAATGCAAGGAGCATGGCTCTAGGGATACCTTAACTTTTCATCTAGCGCCATCATTAGTTCAAAATTCTAATCTGTCTAATGACTTTCCCATCAGCCTCAGCTGTACTTTGTGTTTAGTGCTAATTAGCAAAAGTTTGCATACTAGCATGCTAAGCTAAGAGGTTTAACAGGGTAGGCCTAAACATTACTTTCTAAACATAATATGTTAGCATTGTCATTGTGCGCATGTTGATGTAAGAATTAGCTCAGATCACCTCGTGCTTAAGCAAGCCTTATTGAAGGACTAGCATGGCTGCAGTCTTGTAAAATATAAACACTAATGTCATGTTGAAAATATAGATGCTGTAATCACAGGAGAGGAGAGGTACACCTGTTTTTAAATTTTCATCAATATCTTTCCAAGAACCAATCCATATTGATGGTACCACAAAAACACTTAATTCTTTTGTGAGGGCTTATCTATCTACACAAACAGCTGTCCAGGGATCAGCCTTTCTAACTCTTAACCTTTATGATCCGAAGGGAGTTTTTCTGAGCTTCTCCAAAAAACTAAATTCCTTGTGGTGTACTGGGACTCAGGTCTGAAGAGGGATTGAGGAAATTACACTTCCATACAGACACAAACAGTAGAGTAGAGTATAATTCACAGAAGTCAATGAAACAAACACACAGACATACACCACATCTTTACTAATACCTCAGTAAACAACCTAAGAAGCTCTGCATACATATGTCAGACACATAATGACAGACTTCAAGTGTCCAATTAAATCATTCTTTCCAAGAACTACACTTTTAGTGAACCACCTGTTTACCATTTATGCCATCATACACAGTCTCACTCATCTTATTTAATGTTCTTTGTAATTAATGTATTATTTGATTAAGGCCATGACCTGAAACACGACAGTTTTACAATAAAGTTGTTCTTTATACTACATGTGATGCTGAAGTTTTGACCTCATCAAACACTGTCTTAAATCTCATTGTAAGGAAATACGTCATACTTCTTAAAAATGTTACGAAAGCAATGTGTTTCTACTGTGCAGATATGTTCACCAAAGAACCTGTTATATGTTTCTTATTGTCAAAGCACATTATCTCTTAATATAGTTTAATTAAAAATTACCCCCTCTGTCAAATGGGAGAAACGCACATTCAGAGTCTCAGTTATGTTTTAGTTATCCGCACCTGCCTATTCCACTTAAAGGTCATGGAGCTGACCCTCAATCAGTCATCTTTACCGGTGGTATCCACTACAAAACTATTGCTGACCACTTATTAGTCACTTCTTTTATCCAAAGACAGTGGTCGGAGTTTCTATGTCACTCGTTGTTTTGAAGGTAGCTCCTCTAAAAATACTTGCTGCAATCAGTCACCTTTGACAATCAGGAGCTATTGAGAATCAAAGAGGGAACATCATTCTGTAGTACTTTAGTTCAGGGCTCTCAAACATGCAACAGGAAACCATCTGTGAGGCTATACTATTGACAAAGCGGTGCTTTAAGCTAAATGCTAATGTCTGCATTCTAACATTCTCACAATTAGGATGCTATTATGTTCATTATTAGCAGTTATAATGCTTACTTTTTTAACTAGCTTAGTTTAGTGTGCTAGCATGCAACATTTGCTAAACAGCAGTAGACACGAGTACAGCTGAGGCTGATGCTGGAAATGTCATTAGTTTTACAGGTATTTGGTCATAAACCAAAGTATTACAGAGTTACTGCAGCTTCAGTTTAAAGAAATAGTTTGACAGTTTGTGAAATGTGCTTATTACCTTTCATGCTGAAAGATGTCTGTATGTTCAAAATGACGCTACCATCACCAGCCAGTTAAGCATTAAGTGGAAAAAATTGCGAGCCTGGCTTTGTCAAAAGGTAACAAAACTGGCCTACAAGCATCTCTCCGGACATGTAAAAAGCCAGACTAGCTGTTTCCATTCTTTGTGCTAAACTAAGTTAACCAGCTGCAGGCTGTAGCTTCATATTTACCTGACAGACATGACAGTAATGTCAATCTTCTCATCTAACTCTCGGCAAGAAAGCAAATGAGCGTGTCTTCCAAAATTTTGACTTACCTTTAAGGTATATGGAGATAAATGCTGAGAAATGTTAAGGAACGGTTACAAATGATTAGTCAAGTTTTACATCAGAGACTGTCATGTTGCATCTTGGGTTTGATATTGTTACAATCTGGGAGAGCAGGTAGAAACTAATATTAATACAAATAATAGTATATGGTCAAAATCCATCTAATGTGCAGTACTGGTCTGTTCTCCATTTTATTAGCACTACAAACGTAAATAAAATGGTGTCAAAGAGCACCAATAAAATGTGTGAGATCTTTTTATTCTCTCCCTTTAGTCAAACACCAGCATTGTTCTAAATACCACCTGCTTGACATGATGCTGGACTGCTGCATGGTTCACTGAACGAAATCACCAAGTCATTAACTGTTATGTTTAATGGCATGTATCCCCGCCCCACTCTAAAACTTGTTCCTGGGCCTGTGAAATAACCTGAAAAAAGTATTAAGGGCTGTAGCTACCTTTGAGGACATAGAGGTCATGGGTGAAAATAAAATATATAAAACATTGCAGTTTTTAAATAAAGGCATGTGTGAACTGTAAAAAATGGTCATCCAGTTGATAAAGGGACACTGACAAGTGTAACACTATGTCAAAAATAAAAATGATTAAAGCAACCCAAGGTATTACCAACCCAACACTGGCATCTTAAAATTATGAATGTATGAACAAAATTTCATGGCAATCCATCCAATAGTTGTTGAGGTATTTCACTCAAAAGTGAACCTCACAGTGGCGCTAAAGGATATGGCAGAGAATCACCAAACTTATTTGAATTTACCCTCTGGGGACCATGAATATCTGTAAAATAATATTTTACCAATCCATTTTGGATAAGTGAAAACTTTGACCTGCTGGTGGCGCTAGGTGAAAGGTCAGGGTATCACAAAGTCACCCTCATCTGAGGAATTAATCCTCTGGGGACCATTAATATTTGTAAAAATGTCTTAGCAATCCATTACCGTTGAAGCCAAGATGTTCTAGACCTTTAAGAGAAAATACATTCATAATCATTTTCATTTGAGGTTGAAACACCACAGGTCTGGGTTTGGACCTTTAAACGAGAATCACTGACATGTTCAATGACAAGGGTCACTCTAATAAAAGGCCATTATCACCCCTGTGTATCTCTTTAACCAGCTTTCTCCATCTCTCTCAGCATCATATTGATGTCACTTGGTTGTTGTCAATATCTACAGAGGAAACTGCCTTCTGCTATTTTGAACATCAGTCACTTTCAGCAACTGCTTGCCAATAAAGGTCTCAGTGGAGAGGTTTAAGGACCGCTTAGACCACTGACACTGCTGACTCTCATCCTAAACATATGGCTTTGTAGGTTTATTGCCAGTGCCTGGAGTGGGAAAGACAATTACATAAAGATTATGTGGATATAAAAATGCAACACCTACAACTTCAAAAACTCTCAGTGTGTGAGTTGTCATTGGGGAGTCATCACTTGAAAACCCTAGATTTGAGTGCTGGCTGCCTGCTTTGAGCTCTGGGAGAGATTTGACTCTGCAGGATGAGCTGTGTAAGACGAAGAACATGTGGATTTTGACTCAGGGCTGCTTTCTTAAAAGCATGATTTGATCTCTGGGTGTTCCCTGACCGCACATTAGCAGTGACATTATCTTGGTGGCAAGGTAAAAGTCACTGCAGATCATTTGTTTTTTGTAGCTTTTAAAGATGTTATATGAAAATCATATGGAAGAATTTTCTATAACACAAACAGGTGTTGTTATTTTCACTCACCTCTCTTCATTTGACTTTAAGGGGCCAACACAGACTTTGAAGAAATTTGCTGCAAAACCAAAAAGGGTTCAATATTTATTTTTCCTTTTCTTAGTTCCCACTCTTTCCTTTTGTCTCTCTTGGCTTTGGCTATTTACAGTAAGTAATCTGTGGACAAAGACGAAGCTAAACTTAAATCCAGTTAACCACCAAGGGAGCAGTTTTTGCCAAACTAAGTAGGGGCATCATTCTGGCTGTCACCATGTTATCCAGGGATAAGCAAAGACAAAACACCTGGTAGGACGTGCTAACACACAACAAGATTTCTCTAATCCATCTAAAGCTATTTCCTTATTACTTTTTCTTCCTTGTCCTTACGACTCTGTTATTTGGAAGAAGCAAAGAACTAATTAAATAAAGAATGTTAATCACCATAATAATGATTATATTAAATCACAATTATTTCACCCAGAAGAAAAAGGAGAAAAAGAACATGCTACAAATCCATTTTGTGCTGTATAATTGCCTGACATTTATTTTCGCTTTGTTATCAGCTTGCAAGCAGTTTTCTGCTCAAGCACGGCATACATGCAGTTTAAAATGATGAGAGTGGAAGATTTCCCAGTTGAAATGTGCAGTCATTTTTTAAACACAAAAGCAAGCTTCTCATTTCTAGCTGATGCTTTTGGCTGAAAAGCATCGGCCAGCAGACTTTATTAACTGTAACCTAGCTATTTAGTTTAAGCTAATGCTGATGCTAAACCTCCATGACATGCTTAAATATCAGTTTCCAGCAATCCATTTGATGTTTCCGGTTTAAGGGTTTTAAATATAAACATGCTGGCTACATACATGATAGACAAGACTGAGGCGATATAGCATCAATTGTTGTCACTGGATCATCACCAGCTGATGATGCATGTAGACCACATGGAAATAAAGAAACAACATTGTTCTTGTATTGCAGTGTTCAACTAGTTAGTCTGAGTATTATTGTACAGTATTAAAAGGAAGTATATGTAAATTAATTTACAATGTCACGAATATTATTAACATAAAAAGACATTCAAGAAATACAGTGGTTAGATTTATGCTTTTATTTTTGTATTTTCAAACACTATGCTTCACTTTTACAAGACAAAACGATATGAGGATGAGGAATTATAAGTTTAGCAAACATTAACATGGTCTAACGCAAGTTTGGCTGGAGTGTACATTTCCCGAAACCAAAAAGCAGGACAGAGCTGCTAACATTAGTCTAAACTCTGACATACTGGCACCTCGGCTCCCACAGGGTGGATGTTCCATCCACAAAATAAAGTAGATAGCTAATGACATGCTCCTTGATGTAAATAATAAAAATTATGTAAGTGGAAGATTACTACTGTAGTTAGTAAGCTAGTTAGCAGGCATGCTAACGTTTGTAGTTTACGTTAGAGTAGAACACACTGTTTAAACCATCCCTTACACTTTTGCTCTTGTGTTTTTGGTCTTGGAAAGGCTAAGACATCAACGTCTTTAGACACCGAGTATCATTCTTACTACGGCCCCACGCACACCACTTCAGCATGTGGAAAAATATGAAGCTTGACAGGCCTGCCAGGCCAAGTTAAGATTACTAAGCTCAATTATAGCTCAGTAAAAGTCTGTGTTCAGGGCTTTATTTCACTTTATTTCATTTTATTTTATTTTATTTTAATTTCGGCCACTGGTTTTATGCATGCCAAAAGTGTTGAAATATGTCGACACATTCCATTTTGGCTGGCTCACGACTTAAGTCGCATGTCACCTCCTATCACCCTGTGCTCCGTCTTTCTACAAATGCTCCACTGTATTTCAAATAACACAAAGTGACACTGGTATAAGAAAGAAAAGGGTCATTTCTGTAAATGAGTTGTGGCTGGTAAAAATTGAAAGGAACCCCCAGGTCCACAATTGGGGCAGACAAGAGTCAGTGTCTTGTCACGCTTCCAGACGTTTTACTGCAGAGCCACCCAGCTTTTTATTTTTCTGATCAAGCTCCTATCACCTCTCCCTCCCTATCATCTGACTCCATTCAACTTTCTGAACAGAAAGCAACTTTCTGTCTGCCTGAACAGCAATTGCAGATGCAAACCCAAATGTGAATGATGCATGCAACCCCAAATTGCTCCGTGCGTGTTTATGTATCTAGTAGTTTATGTTTTTGCATAAATACATTTCTGGTGTCAGACATGTTGGTTGGTGGGAAAAAAGGGCAGGATATCGCACCAAAACCGGAATCACATGCTCGAATTTATCCACAGATTTGTCATCTGTGTTATCATCGTCATACAATTTTTTCTTGTTGACAAAGTTTAGTGCTTTGGTATGTTTGCTTCATATTTGGAGTAGTGTTTGCCCAATTAGCCAGCTACTGGTGTTTTAACTTAGCAAACCCAGTATGAGTTTTAGAAGATTTCAGGGTTTGGAACAAGTCACATTTCAACATCATGGGCCAGCCATAATCTGCAGATTTCCTCTCTGACCAGAAATGTATCCTTATAGATACAGAAACAATAAAAAGGTATATTGCAAACCTATAGAGCCTCGCTCTCAGGCTATAAAATGGCAGCAAAAAGCGGCTATTGCTCCCTTAAGAGGGTAGACAACTTCATGTATGTTTATGCATGCATGTATCTTTCTCAAACTTGTTTTACTATAATCCCCAAACTGCTGAATGCATATTGCATTTATTTGCTCCATATGTTACAGGTCTTAGCTGAAATCCCTCCTGTTGAGCAACACCACTACAGGTAATGAATACTGGTAGTAAATACGATTGGATGTTTTCCCCCACTTTATAATTAGATCACTCAATCATTTGCTGCAGAGACCTTTGCCTTGCTGGGGGCTTAGAGAGAGACATCTGTCTGTTTGCAGTGTGTTGTTTGAGGGTATCTCTGAGTGTGTGTGTGTGTGTGTGTATGTGAGTGTATTTAGCATGTGCTCTTGTGCAGTGAATGTGTTGGGGTACATATAATTTATTGACACATCTGTTTATATATTAAGAGAATTTACATCCATGGGTTACTGGATTATAACAGGAATTTATCCTGTTTAGACAATGGCTTGTTAAATGTAGCTTTGGTCCACTGAAATGTTTTAAGATGTATATTAAATTTGTGTCAGTAAGATAATTTCCCCATTGTATCATGTTTGGGAAACAAATCCTGCTTTGTTTTTGCTAATTGCTCAGTACTGTTCAGAGTATTGTTTCTACACAAGAGAAAGAGAGGGCGAGAGGAAGTAAACAAGTAATTGCATGCATTTTTCTTCTCAACATCAACATCACCACTGACAAACATCAAAGGAATAGTTCGACATTTTGGGGAATACACTTATTCACTCTGGTGGATTGTTAGATGAGAAGACTGTGGTGGCAAAATTTCTCTCTATTACATTTCTTATGATTTAATATGCTTTGCTTTAATAACTGTACATGAATGTCTGATCATGTTTACTCTTTTGCACTTAGATAATTTCTGTCA
>JAVQJD010009855.1:0-26942 GCA_036023655.1 Nannoperca australis | reverse complement strand
TGTGTGTGTGTGTGTGAGAGAGTGAGAGGACATGTTGCACTTCTTTGTGAATTTGTTTTTTTTTATAATTCTGTACAGATGTCTGATTAGGGTTTGAACACGTTCTCTATTTTCCCTATAGTGTTTCACACACACTTACACTGGTCTCTGGTAAAATCAGTTGTGATGATTGCTAGGTCATCAATATTTAATTAGAGCATAGCTGAAAGGCAGGGATTAGTGCACAACACCTGCTACTTGTGGATTAGAGAGCAAAATAGGAGGGTGGGACATACAGAGAGGCTCAGTAATACACTATGTACAGTACATTGTGACTACCTCAGTACAGCATTTATGTTTTTGTATGGTTTATGCACCTAACAAGCGATTATTTTTATATAACAATTAATGGTTAAATCTGATTGAAAGAGTTTAAGTGGCCTGTGCCTTCTCATGTACTTGCCCCTAATTAGATTACTATTCGTGTTAATGCTATTGTTTTTCTTTAGAAGTGGAGAACATATTATAGCGTTTGATGTGCAAATAAAGACCGCAATTACAGAATATTGTGGAGATAAACGATCAGCATAATTACTTCAGTTCCTGTTGTAAATCACTATGCTTGTCATTGCTAAAATCAGGCCTCCCATGTGTTATGCTGCACTGTACAATTCTTTTAATGAATGTACTTGGATTCTCTGGGGTTTTAAATATTAATGTAAAATGCTCAATTCTAAATTTATCCAAACAATTAAATTTTCTCTCACTGGATCTTTTTTTAAACAGGTGATAGAAAGAAATACCTTCTTTTTTTATGGGTGCTGGTCCTGGTGTGAGCACACACAACCCTCACTGCATTATTCAGCTGGTTTTCCCCAGAATATGGTGGGATTGTCAACTTCGATTAATAGTGTCATCATAGAATATGTTTTTTTTATTCACATCTCTCTAAGGGAATCCCAGTGTTATTTTACTGCAGCATCTCCCCCTATGTACGTGACAAGACTATAGAGCAGAATGATAGTTGCTAGTTTTCCACACTACTGTGACAGAGAGCGGGAAGATCACTGCAATACATAACTTGTTGGCCTCTGCGTGAGCAACACCAGAATAATATATGTTCCACAAATGCACAAAATGTAATAAATGAGAAATTTACACAGAAAATCTACCTTTTATATTGTAACTCACCTTGACATTCAAAGAGTTTTTCTCCTCAAAAAGCTGCACAGCCAACACTGTATTCACGGCATCATCAGTAGAGAGATCCCGGAGCTGTTCCACTGAAACAATGATGCCAAGTTTGTGGACATCATAATGACAATTTTTGGATACAATTTTAGTGATCCTGGAATTTCTGGCTCATAGCTGTTAACACTGTAATGGAATTAAGGTTAAGGTTGTCCCCTTGTTATGACATATTAACTGTATATTATACCACAACTTGTAACACTTGATTGATTTTTATTTCTCTAGTGTATTATAGGAAGGCAATTTAATTTTCCATTATTGGGAAACATACTGTATATATGTTTGTGTGTGCTTGCAAACATTATCTTTGTTTCACCTTAGTCGAACCTGCTCTTAAGACTTATGTTTTCTTGAAAAAAGAAGGCTTTGGAAAATATTTGCATCACTTTCATAAGGAACATGTCTAAAAGCGGTATTGTTGTTGTTTGTCATCTGGTGATTTGCATTTCTCTGTTATCAAGATATGGAGCATTCGTCAATTAATTTCCAGCATACTGTAATTAGATTGTGGATTAGTTTAATCCTCACATTAGGCTGAATAGGCATTAAAATGATTGGTCATTCATAGTTCATGTTTTAATCTCATTTTCAAGCAATACCAATTTGCAAGCAGAGTAAAAGATGTGCTGTTCAACAATAGAAAGGTTGCTGCGGCAATTGAACCATCATGTCATGGCTGGTGCAACCAGGGTAACAGAAAACACAAGGGATAGGACAAAACAAACCACAATACTGGTTTAAGGCAGAAAAGACATGGAAACCTTAATGATCTGTCAGGGAACAAAGGAAGTGAACTGGCATATGTAGCGAAGGCTGATTAAGGAATAAGCTGCAGGTGGGGAGATTTGTGTGGAAGCTCAGGTGACTGCAGGGCTGATGAGAAGTGGCAACAGGTGTGTGGATGGGTGGGACAGTCAGGTGATGAGGAAAGGAGGGAAGGTCTGAGGACCTGGTGGACAGATAGAGGATGGAAGGTCTGGGGAGTTGCAGGCAAGTCTGCGTCCAGTGGCTGGAGATGGGGGACAGAGAACAACGTGGAAGGCTGTGGATGAGGGAGTGTTAGAAAAGGGTACCCGAGGAGCAGATTGTGAAATCTTATCAGTAATGAATATGAATATAACACACTCTAAGAGTCCTAGTTGTAAAATGGTAAACAGACGGTACTTTTCAACCTTTTGTAGTACAACATGCTTCACAATCTCTCTGATTCACCCATTCACACACACCCACACACTCTTAGCTTGAGTTGAGGTTCATTGAGTTGCTCAGGATTAACCCACTAACCCTGCATTTACTCAACAAACTTCTCTACCTACTGAGCTACAGCTACCTCTGTTTGTCTGTTGTTCCTTGTCAACAAATCTAACCTGCCAACTTGACCTTGAATGTTAATGTGGAATGGCTGTAGGAGTTTGTTGACTGCTGAGACCTGCTGTCTCAGGATTACAATGTCAGTTGGGTACTCGATGCACTAATTTGGTTTAAACTAAAATTTCTCAGCACCAACTGGATGGGTTGCCATTATATTTTGTGCAAGCCTGTGTAGTCCCAAAACGGTGAAGCCTAATGATCACTCGATCAAAGTTCACTTATTTAGTGAAATATCTTAAAATCTGCTAGATGGATTTGCAAAATTGCCTTGTTAAGACATGCATTGCTCACAGAAGATAAATGCTAATGACTCTGTTGATACCCTGACTTTTCCTTTTCCCAGTATGAGATTTACATAGTGGTTTTGAGTGAAATGTCTTAACAGCAATTGAGTGGATTGCCATGAAATGGAGTACAGACAATCACATCACCCTCAGGTGATTTTTCTTTCCCTTTTGCACTATAATGAGGTCCACATTAAACTCCACCAAATACCTGTAAAAATTATGGCATTTCCATCAGTATCAGCTGTACTTGTGTTTTTGCTCATTAGCAAATGTTAACATACTAACATGATAAACATCATGAACATCATTTGGCAGTGTGAGAATATTGGCATGCCTTTAGAATTTAGCTTAAAGAAGTGCTTCCACTAGCTTTGCTTAAGACTCATACTCTTGTGATTTAACCGCTTCATACTTGGAAATCAAGATGGCAGAACTGTTGAGAAGATGTATGTTACAAGAAAAGAAATTGCTTCTGGGACATTGTTATGGTGCTTATTACTATCTACAATACAGTGACATGCCAAGGCTGAGCCACTCTTGAACCAGTGATGCCTTCTGTTTTTAAGTAGGTATTTTCTATTACTATGTTTACATGCACACAAGGAACAATTTGTGAGGAGAAATCAGGTTACGGCAGCAAATTAGAGTTTATATACACTGCAGTAACCTGGTTAGTATAAACCCCATGTTTTTACACGATTTCTCCCTCATGATACTTTATAATTTTTTTGAACGAAGGATGGAATATTTTGTATTAGTGATACTGTTAGTGACACATCAAAGAAATGTTCTCTCTGGGTTTGGACTAACTGCACAATGGTAGGACAGGCTCTCTAGTGTGAGAGCACTTTTTGTTTTTCTTTCTTTCTTCACACAAAACACAGCTAATGGCCAGGAAATCAGAAATTAAGCTGTTTGTACCAGGTTTCTCCTATTGCCTTAAACCTTGTTTCTCCGTCACATAATATATATATTTTATTTACTGCAGAAAACTGACAATACATTTGTCATATGTGAATGAATGCAGTGTTGTTTATTACATTTTGATGAGCTTGCACTGTTAAGAGCCTTGACCCTGTCTGACTAACAGGGTCTGTAGTCTGAAAGTTTTCACTGGTTTTAGGTTTAGCACCAAGTAGAGTCAGTGAAACAAAATAAAGGGACTGCAAAGTATTCAGCAATGTTGAGAAGCATACCCCATTCTTAGTTTTGAAAGTGATTATTGCATACTGCACTGGAGCTCTTGCAAAATGTGTCACACACACATCTATTTTTGTCCACATGGGACAGCTCAGTATGATTCCAACAGAATCTTTTAGATAGTGTCTTACTTTTTTGGATTGTAAATGTTTGAATTTCCAATAGCAGAGTTTTTCCAGAAATACGGACATACATATTTTAACGTGATCAGGAAACACTGCCATCTAGCTGTCAGAAGTTAAACATATCTGCCATACCTATGTACCCTGTAACAGTTTGGGCTGTATTGATGCATCTTTATCACTAGCTTCTGAACAACAAAGATGAGTTTGCCCTATCTCTGGTGTCATTCCAATGTAGAGTTGCATAGAGAATTGCTTAAAAATGTCACTTCCAATTCCCAGGACATTCCAGCGAATGTTGTAGGAATTTACAGTCAGTCTCCCATTCATTATCAATAGAGCAGCTTCTGGCTGTAAGTCAGAATGACATCACAGATGAAAAGCTTGGTAGACCAATTGCATTAATGTGAGATTCAGATACTAACTGAGTTTGTTACAGACGCATGCAGTGGTGGTTTATTCAGTTTTTACGAAGATGCCCCAATTTTCAGATTTTCACACAGAGACGTTGTGGCCTTCTGCAGGATGCATACTGGTTAAGAATACATTAATTAATGCCTGTCCAATTTCACATCAGAATTACTGTGATGCACACTTTAAACTTTCAAATCCAAATCTTAACACTACTATGTCTCCTGCTTGCCTGACTCTTGATGTAAAATAGTACATCACAATGATTATAAACAGCCATGTGGATCTGCTTATTCTGAACAACAAAACATTTGAGCACCATCTTTAACTGAACTTTAAGGACATGCCATGCTTTTATCTATGTGCTTAATGTGTTCATGTAATCAAAGATGGATCACCATAGACGTGTAGACGGACACAAAGCTGTCTGGTATTTAAGCATTGATAGGACTTGAGTCATAGATCCAGGCTCTTTTCAACAAAGCTAGGTCTCACATACCACTTCATGTTACTCAAGATAATGAATGCTCTTTTTATCCTGGCAACAGGTTTCTTGTTTAAAGGTTTCAACCTGTTCAAAGGGCTTTGGGGGAGTAGATGATCTTGGACTGCCTGGCACACTCATTGTAAGCAACCCAGGATAATGCCATGCGATAAACCTATGACGTACAATCCACTGACATCTACACTATATTTAATGCGATGTCAGTGACCTGATCAAGGACATATGCTAATGCGTTACATCCTTCCCAAAAGTCATAAAATATGGCCATCATGCACAGGAACAACAAGCTTTTAGGGATGTTACAAGACAGAAAAAATGTCATACTTAAATATTTCTAGAGACTAATATATTGTAGCATCACAAACAGAGTTTACCTACAGGGGTTGTTCCACATTGTTCGGCCCAACAAAACACCCAGTATGAAGTGCAAACTCAAAGCTTGGATGTGTTAGTTCCTGTGGTGGTATAATGGTATAATAATTGTAATACTGCTAACAATGTGTGCACATACCCCGCTCCATACAATCCAATACCTGCATTGTATGTGTAACAGACTAATGGGACAATGATTGTCATTATGGCGACAAGGACATGATTGTGTGTGCTGGTGCAGATAACCTAGGAAATTATATATGATAGACTTTATTACTCTGATATGCCTACATATACAATGTAGGTTGCTAATAATATCTGTCACTGCCTTAAATAGCCTAGGCACACTGTAATAGACTGGTGTTGTAATGCTTGTTTGTTTATACCTAACTTTGAATGTTATGTTTGTGTACAGCCTGTGAGAACACATTCCCGCTATAAAGGACAATAAAGAATGAATCTGAATATAAATCTAATTATTATCTTGATTTTGTCTGAGTAAGTTACTAAGCGGCCATGTTTCTCTCTTTGAAAGCCTAAAACATAACTTGATTCTCATGTAATTAACATACACCCATCCTACAATGAATGTTACTTATAGTATTTACATCAGAGCGTGGATTCACAATGACGACAGTATAGATCATTTAACATATAGGCCTCTGTGATGGTTTGAGGCATATGTGACCATCTACTCTACAGTGTATTTCCTCCAGTTACTGATATGACGGCATAGAGGCTGTCTAGACTGTTCTCACAGTAGTCTGGCCTACAAAACAAAACCCCATCACATAATTAAATTTATGCAAGTTGCACTGTCAAAACTCATTTGCTGGACCAATTTGCTTCTTTGATTTACAATCAAAAGGAATACTATTATTACACCACGAGAAATTAAATCATCCTGACCCATGTGGATGACTAAATGAAATAACAATGTGTCACATTTGTTAGCGCATTACTTTAATTTGATAACAGTGCAAGTAAGTTCTATTTTGAAGTTAAGGCTGATTCCAACATCCTCATTTCTGTCAATGGGTTTAAATTAAGTTTTGAAATTAAATTTGTTTTGGATTTATTTCTAAATGTGTGAAATGTTTTAATCTTATCTTCAACTTATTTTGAGTTGTTGATATAGGCAGCCCTTTTTAAAAACAAACCCATGTACCTACAGTGTATAAACATGGTTTACATGTAACTTACATATAATCGGTCTCATGTCATCTTATTTTATGATATGTGGTGCCAACAAACATTATGAGACTAAAAATACTTACTTCACTTGAACCAACCAGCCTTAATAACAAGTACAATTTATCCCCACTGAGAACTGGAGACACAAATCTGTGTGGGAGCAGGTAGCAGTAGCCACAATTGGCAACTTGCCCAAGAGGTTACTTTTAAACATGTTGATCATTTGCAAACCAGTCTGGATCCTGCAGAGGCGTGATCTGCTGCTTTGGAAAATGCACACAAATTAAAGATTGTGCAACATTTTGAGAAGATGTAGGAGGTAAATGATATTCCTGGTGCTGGATGTAGCCTAGTCAAATAAATCAGTGTGCATTTGTGTGTTTATGATTGTGTGCACATTTATTATTTGTGTGGATTGAAGTATTTGTAATTTAGGCTTGATTACTGTATCATATTTTCTCCAGCTTAGGTGAATTACGCATCAGTAGTAGTAGATTCGAGCTTGTAGATAATGTTACAGATAGAAAGCGTACAAAGAGAAGAAACTTTTGTTTGGTTTTTCCACCATGGCCTTCCTGCCCTTCCTATTGATACACGCCGGAGCTGATTGTCAAGAGCTTCTCTGAGCTTACAATGCCCTGAATGGTGTGGCTGCATAACATCTATCTCCTATCATATATCAGGTGAATACACTGTGTATTTGGTGGACAATTCCAAACGTCTTTACTTATTATATTACTGTGTGTGTGTGTGTGTGTGTGTGTGTGTGTGCGTGTGCTGGCTAGAAGTCTGTATTTTGACTTTTGAACTATTTGTTCTGTAGTTATTATTTGAATAGCCATGCTAGTAATGTGACTCTAGGGACTGCAATGTAACGTTTGTTGGTTGGTTGGTTCAACACCTCGGTCCAGCCTACAATATCTCGACAACCGTTGAATTGCTTGCCTTGAAGTTTTGTCCTGACATACATAGAACGCAGATGACACATCCTAATGACTTTGGTGAACCCATGACCATGACGTTGACATTTGTCGTTTTGAGTGTTGGATGGAATGCCATTAAATAAAGCATATGTTTACAGTACATTCACTTGAATGGGGAAAGTGTGTCCAAACTTTTGACTGGTACTGTATGTCCCCTATAGGATTAATTGTAATCACTTTGGTGATTCCCTGACTTTTTTATCTAGCACCATTATCAGGTCAATATTTCCAATTTGTCCAATATTGTCGTTTATGGCAAAATACCTGCAAAAATATCGGCATACCCAGCCTCAGCTGTCCTTTTGTGTTTAGTGCTAATTAGAAAATGTTAACATGCTAAACTAAAATGTTGAACATGTAGACAGTAGACCTACTTAACATCAGCATGTCACCATATTCACTGTGAGCATGATGTGAGCATGCTGATGTTAGCATATGGCTCAAAGCTACTTGCTTCAGTGGTGTACAGCCGCGCTACCATGGCTGTTTTTTCATAGTAGACATTCAGACCGAACACTGGAAAGTTATTACGGTGACCACTATTTTATCTGTTCTCATATCGATCGCTAGGTAAACCACAGAAATACACCGTTCCTGTCACAAAATACCAGGGGTATTTGCTTTGTTACCTTAGCGTCTTGCCAATGACACCGCATTGTGTTGAAACATTTTGTCAAGTTTTACTTTTTGGCTTGTTTTTGTCATAGCTCTCTTTGCTAGCACTGTGCCAGAGTGGCCTCATTCAAATGATGCAGGGCTAAAATTGAAACTTGGCCTTAGTTTTGTTTTACAGTAAGTGCTATGTCTGTTATGTATGTGTGTGCATGTACTTTTCTTGTGCAACCTTTTCTGTTATAAGCATATGGATTTTCTGTCTTTTTATACATGACATGTTTTAAGACCTCTCTTAGTGGTAATGTCCTCTAAATGTATTCAAATGTATACGATGCTCAGAGATGCAGTATTGAAGAGTGTGTGTGGTTTAAGACTGAGAACAGAGAGGGAGCTATGCTATTGTACCGTAGGGATTTTTATACATCAATTTTGCAGTCAGTAAATTATGTTTGTATTTGGGCTATTTTGGGCAGTCCACAGAGACAAATTAACTCTCTGCCACAATGATGGGAGAAACCCAGGCTGAAATTAACACAATTTACATTATGGCAGGTTGTTAGTTGCATGCCCAGCATTGAGAAAATTATGCTCAGGGCACCATATAAGCCCAGCATGTGCACACATATGACTCAGAGTATAAACAGTAAAACACACTGTTTCTCCAGAGAAAGAAATTCCTGCAACATTGTTTCTCAGAACACTTGTTTACTGAATGAAACAGCTGCAGCTTATTTTTCCTTTGTCTCTGTCACTCTAGTTTCTTTGGCAGAAATACATAAGCAGACAGATGTTTTTCATGTCATATTATATCAGAAGTAATTAGAGGTTATTAAGCATTTGGTGTGATAAGATGGCAGTGATATTACATTCCTCCTCTTTTGGTGGTGGCTGTAATACACATATTTTAATTTTGGCAATGTATGCTCCACAGTGGGTCTCTTGACAGCTGGCGCACATGTTTGTACTGTATGTGTTTATGAGAATCAGTGCCTTAATGAGATGAGAAGTCAGTATGTGGGCACAGCAATCGCATATGACAGGTGGAAAGTGAAATAAAATTGTGACATAACATAACCCCTCAGAGAAAGTTCAGTGAGGTTTTTCTGAGACAAACCCTCTAGGCCTATATTTTGAGAGCAAATGCCTGTAAAAATGTTGTTAGTAGAAAAATTGGACTCAAAGATTGTTCATTATCAGGAAAGTGGGCCATGATCTCCAAAATTATCTCATTCCCGAGTCTAGGCACCTGAATTGCAAAGGCTGATCTCGTTTGGTCTTTAGACTTTTGAACATCCAAAATAGGAACTTCACAGGATCTCAGCCAACAAGCTGGCACATATGGAAGCCCCTCTGTGCCTTAAAAGTAATCACTAAGATCTTAAAGTCACTTCTAAAATTAATAAGTAACTAGTGAAGTGATGCCAGGATAGGGGTAATATGCTCTCATTTTAGTGCCAAAATTAACTTTTCACCATTTCTAGAGGAAGGGGAATTACAATAATCCAGACGGGACATTACGAAGACACACATAGCAGTCTATTAGTTATTGAGTTAAAAGAAGCAACATTAGACAACTGTCAGTTTATTCATACTGAGTTTGTTCAACAGGCTTTCTCCTCTGCTGAGTAACAAACGGGCCGCATGGGTTTGAAATAAGGGGGTTAGGTTATCTTGGCCAGTTATGAGGATCTCAAGGCTCTTTGGCATTGAACAGCAGCAGTAATGGATGTCCTAGAGACAAATGTGGCCACAGCACATTTGTGTTTGGTCATTGCCAAAGTAAATCTGTTTCATCCATATAAAGGTGGAAGCAGATTATGAGTGTGTAGATGTTAAAGTGGCAGTGTGAAAATGTGGAACAAAAATAGACAGGTCCCCACAGAGACGTTCTGAAATGACTTAGGTAACTCAGGGCTATTCTTAATGTTTTTATACAGAGTTAAGCCTTAAAGCGGTTCCCAAACTGTTTTTTGCAGTGCCCCCTTTTGGAGGAAAAATTATTTTCCACTGCGCCCACCAGTTTGAAAACTACTGCCTTTAACAGTAAAGCACTGTGTTGGTAATGGCCACCCGGTGCTTTATAAGTCTAATCGATATTGATGTTGTATCAAACACTGCACAAAGATTTAAAAAAAAGAAGATTTCTCACCTAGGTTATAAGAAAGAAACCAAAAGAAGATCACTAATGTATTGCTTACTGGAGGGCAGGTGCATATACGCTTTAAAAGCAAGACTGAAACCTTTCAGACAAATGTTTCTCATTTATAATAATCCTACTATATGATTCCTACTGAACTTTTAACCACAAAAAATATATGTGGGATGGGAAATTGTTAGTCACTGGGAACAAGTGCAAGAAAATAATAAAGGTGAACTGTTAGTGAAGAGAGAACCATTAAACACCAGTTAAAGAGAGCTTTCATACTTAGTTATAACTGATATTGTTGTTAATTTATTTCCTGCAACTTTCAGAAGAGAGCTATCTCTGGCTGCTGTTTTTTCACAAAATGAATTTCAGCCCCCATTCTTCAACAACATACCACTATTTTTACATGTACTATTATCTACTCTTATTTACTCTTGGTTACTTAGAGATCAAATGATGTTGAACAATTAAAATGGATTGGTTTCACTCTCCCACTCCCACTTATTTCTTTTAGCCTGCTTCCATGTGGCACCCAGTTATGCATTAGGATCACGGATTAAGCTTGAAGCATATATTAAAGATGACTCCATGCTAATACCAATAAACCTTAATGAGGCAAACTTTCTTTTTTTCATACTAAACCTGGAGCCCTTTCAGAAACGGGCCTCCACACTTATCTGCTGCCATCACCTACGGATGCCAACATTATTGATATTTGGGATAAAAGCAAGCCCTCTGTGTTGTCTCTGTGGGATTAGTCCGCTGTGAAGCCCAGATCAGAGGCGTCAATGACCGAAGATGACCCTGACTGAGTCATAGGCTACCAAAGAGAGAGTGATTTAATTTATTTAGACGAGAAGTACATATGCAGCATGGTAAAACCATGGGCAGTGCTTATTTCGTATAAGTCTCTGGCATCCTCTTGACTGACGAGGACAACAACTTTGCTGTGTGACTGAGAGTGAGAGAAGAAGTGCCCTGAACAGTGGGTGTATTGGCTGTCACAGCAGAAAAGCTGAAGTTCAATTAACTTGAGAAAGAAAGGAGGCTCCCTGCGCCCTCCTTTGTAATATTATCAGCGGTGTAATTTACGACCCGAGAGTTTCAAAAAGATGTAGCTCACCACTCAAGTTACTGAGGCAGATATATTTATGAAAAGCTGCGTTTTAGATTAATTAACTAGCAACAGGGGGGTCTTTTTACTTTTAAATTAAATTCTTAGAAGATCCATTTTTCATATGGAGTTTAGCCCAAGTGAGACAGATAATTATAGATCCTTGTGACAACACACAAATGCATCAAATCCTGACTGCTGCAAACAGGGAGCACAGTCATTAATAGTAGCATGAAAATGCAGGCGTGGGTATTATAATTGAAAGGCAAAAGTTCCATCACACCTCCATCTGTGCTCCTTCTTGAGTATCTGAGTCTAAATGACTCTGCAAAATGGATAAAACTGCTTTATGAAAGGATAAAATACAAGAAGTTATGGACAGTAATTAAAAAGACCATTAAAATACCACCACCCTCTTAGGTTTTATAGCTGGTAGACTGGCGATGCATGTCAAGGGCTTTTAGTCTCTACAGTATTTCAAGATCTATGGTTCATTTTTCTTACTTGAAACTAAACACGCTTTTTGGAGGAAAAACTTTGAAGAATCACCAGCTCACTTTAGGCATATTCTTAATTACATGTGACATGTTGAATGCAAAGCGGATGCGTTAAGGTGATACAGAGAAGAAAACCGGTAATGAAACAAAACCACAAAAAAAAAAACACTGAACACTTAAGCACTCAGTATTTTTATGCTTGGCAACTGTGATTTTGCTCATGTGCTTGTTTAGTAACTCCTGCATGGTTCAGCCAGCAGTGTTGCTGTGCAACAGTGAATTTTTAAATTCTGCCAAACAATCAATATTGAACACAGGCAGTGATAACGCTGGCTTACTAGCCTTGTGTTCACTGAGTTGTCTTGGTAACATTTCAGTCAGCACATTTCATCTTCTTAAATGAGTAACAAGGTTCCAAATGGTTTTAGGCAGTGTTGCACATGTTGGTCCCTACATATGCTTTAGTGTGTGAATATTGTGGATACCTTGAAGCAGGTATGTTATTGGGGAATGTAGCGAGCTAACAGGAAAGGGGCGGCTCGCACGAACCAAAGAGTGTAATTTGATTACCTTTTGACAGTCTTATTGACATTTCCCAATTTACTGCAGAATATGGGTCAGATTTGTTGCGGTTTATTACTGTAGCTGAAGCTGTAATCTAGACCCCACCAGCCACGATGTATATAGGAGGTAATCGTAAATGCACTAAAGTGGTTCTGACATGTTGGGGGGAAAAAAGGAAATCCGTAGCTGAAGATAAAGAATGTTTCAGAAAGATAGCATAAGAAAGATTAGACTTGATTGATTGGCTAGCAAATAAAGGTGAGTTGTATATGCTTAATCCATTAGAGTGATTTCAACAGTGTAATGTAGCAATACTGTTACAATACATACAGTATTTTTTTAGACATTTGTAGTATGTATGCATGCATGTCTTATGACTTTCACTAAGACTTTTAAAACAGTAGTTTTGTGGTGGGGAACTTATACTGTCACTGAGACTTTTCCAGCAAGGTGTACTTCTAATTACTTTTTTTTTTGCATTTACTGATCTTCATTAAAATACCTCCCCACTGCTCCTCCTGGATTTCTTTTTTTTGGGGGCGGGGGTGAACCGCCAGTTATTTCATAAATCAACAAATTTGGCAACTTAGTCAAGCATTTCTAACATTTAACAAACTTTGGGAGAGTTGTCCCAGAAGGCTGCTGTGGCAACATTGAATCAGTCATTGAATAAAAGCTGTGGAATATAAACCACCTTCTAGGATGATAATTGTCAATTTTAGAGCTCTGAGGCAGTATTTCTAAAGTCTTCTAAAGATGTTGATCAGTGGTCAGTTTGCGAGTGCATTTTCTTTACCCCAACAATTTGACCAAAATGTAGACAAAACATAAAGCAGACAAAAATACTTATACTGCTCCTGTCTCAGATATTATGAAACCTTCATTTAAATAAGTATTTTTATTTAACAAAACTGTGCTCCTTTAGTTTTTCTTTTTTTTCAGTTGATTCGTCCTTTTCAGTGTTCTTTCAAAAACATTTTGTCAATAGTTAACACAAGTATTTTGAAAAAAACATTTAATGTTTAATTTCTTCTCTACCACCAACCTGATTTGTCAACATACTCTAAGAATAAAACAGTGATGGTGAATGTCCATCTAAAGAGAGCAATTTATCAAATGGAGACTTTTCTGCCTTCACAGGAACAGTTTTGGTGGAAAATATGCAGATAAATGGCCGTGCCCAGGACCCAGGCAGAACCATCTCACTGAATCTACTGGGCAACGATGACTACTGGGTAATACTGGCACCAGCACAACAGAGGCTTTTCCTCAACAGCACTGGACGCGTTCTGGACAGAGATGTGAGTACAGGACTAAGAATGGTGAAAAATAAACTCACACTAATGTCCTGGTGTTTTTTTTTTAAACTATATATTTTCCATCATTCATAAATACGTAGCTTCTCTTGTGTAGGCGCATTTGCGGAATAGAGGGCAGTATTCAAGCAATGGAGCTCAGGAAAGAATAGAGTGAACAGATTTTCTAATTGTGTCCTGTGGTCTCTGCTCACATGGTCATGATCAAGTGCTGTATACAAACACACACACACAGTATCCTTTTATACGTTAATCATAGCTAAGTCACTTTCATCACAATTATTTTTATCTGGGCTGTTAAAACTCTAATTGTCATCATTATTAAAATTTCTAAGACCAGTGGGAGGTCATTCAAAAGTGATGATGAAGAAGGAATAAAGTATATTCAAATGTTTTAATTGGCTATTTAAGTTGTCATGGTTATGTTTTTTGAGTAACATTGAGAAAACTTTCAAAAGACAGGATTGTAATTTTGAGCACTTCTCATTTGATGTGGCGTTTACAAGGAATATGAGAAACATGGTTATAGATCCGTATACATGATCATAACATTATCCAGGTTCCTGATTGTATGTCTTGATTCCTCAACAGCTTAGCCACACATTTCAGTACCAGCTGAGTTACCGCAAGAATGAACTGCAGAATGAACTCTGCTGGATTTAGCTTTTCTATGTAATCTGAAATGCTGAAAATTCACTAAACCAAGACTTTCCATTTCTTTCAGCTGGTTGGTCATCAATACATCATCATTTACCATCATATTTGATGTTTTACTGACTCACACCTACATAACTATTGGAGAACTCCAGCTGGCATATCCAGGTTTCCCAATGCTGGGATAAGGGCTTATGCAGGTTTCTGAATCCAGTGCATATAAACACTGTTCCTTCTGTCTGTCAGTCAAATAGTTTTGCACTGTCACTTTGCTCCCTTTTTGTAGCTCTTTGTCATTTTTCGTGCTAACAAATAGTGAACCGTGAGGAAGGAGAAAAATCAACCTCAAACTAATGCGAGATAGACTAAATTAGCATTTGGCAAAATTTGATTATAGCGATCATGTCAATGATCAATACAATGAGGTAAATTAACCTTGATAATTACTGGAGTTTATTTTTACAATAATATTACCTAATTATTCCTTCATTATAATAACACATTTGAAGTGATTGTTTAGTTACTAAGAGAAAATATACTAGATGTAATGTAACAACAGCAGTTTCAGTTTCAGTTTTGTGCAAAACATTGTAAATGAATGAATAAATAAATAAATACAGGCACTGTGTCTGTATGTACTATGTAATATGTCCAGGTCAGTCCTCCAGGGTATCCAGTAAACCTGCAGTGAATACAGATCAGTCGAAATGGTACAGTAAATTACGTGAGATGTGAGCTGCACAGGGGTAAGCACTGGGTGTTAAGTGTTGAGACTGCTGTGCAAAAGAAACTGTGTTTGAAGTGTGTGGTTAGATTATATGGACCACGGGGAGGGAGCTGAACGTGAAGCTACTTATGGAAGTATCTCAGAAATATGGCCAATTAACAGGAGAAATGACAGCGAGGGGGAGGGAAAAGCTAGCCAGGCTGCATTAGACTATAGGGCAAGATGATTCTTGTTTCTAAATTCAGATGACGTCTGATATGTAGCAGTGGCAACGAGACAAGCTGCTGCTGTCCAACACACATTTGAACAGAACATGGCACAATGCTCACAGCTCTCCATTTGATCAGGCATTTTAATCATTTATTACATTTGATATTCAGAAAGCTAAATCAGGCTGCACAGTCCAGCTTAAAATAAAATAACATTGGCCATGCTTTGTTTACTCTATATGAAGGTAACATAATTAACAAGAGGACTGAATAACATTTTAGCATTTTGTTTGAATATCAAAATGTGTCTTGCAAAATGTCTTTTTTCCAACCAGAATGTCATAGATTCAAACTGGTTGAATACAATGTAAGATTACTGAACACCAAAAAACAAATTGATTTAAGTAAAATGGTTCTAATGATAATCCTGGTGGATGCTGGTATGCATTTGTTTCTTTTTGCTTTGATCATCACTTGTGTGTATTGTATCGACAAAATACACATTCTTTTTGAAATGTGTGAAAGTTATTGGTAGGGGAAGAAAAAAACTTTTCCAATAGCTTATGATGGCCCCAGTCAACTGTAGGACTGTATGTTGGGGGGGGGGCAATTAGAACATAAACAACAACTTCCATTGTAATACTTGCTATGTCTTTCTGTTCTTGCCCTCAGCCCCCAAACTCCATCATATCCATTGTGGTTCAGGTCCAGTGCACCAATGAGCTGGTTGGTACCGTCATTTTTCACGAGGTACGGGTTATTGTGAGGGACAGGAATGACAACACCCCTCGCTTTCAGCAGCCGCGCTACTATATTGCAATAAACGAGGTAAGGGGGAAACTCCTGTTGTTGTGTTGGTTCTGCAGGATTTGTAAAGTCAAGACACTATGTGCAGCATTATAATTTTGTTGTAGCATCTTTCCAATTATTATGTCTATTATGTTATTACGCACAAGGCTTTGGTTTTTGAAAAGAAAATGTCATTGGCATAGTGGCATGCATTGCTTCAGTGTCTTTTTTGATACTACCAGGGTTTTTTTTATTTTTTACTTCAAACCCCACACATAGTTGTTTTGCATCTGAGCTTACTGTTGCAAATTGTCAGTCAAAATTGTCCTGAAGAGTCAATATAAGTCATTAACTCAGTGTAATTGTTGACTATCTGACTTCATGCAGCTTTTAGTATTTAGTTTGTAGTTTACCACACATCATTGTTGTGTTTCACTTTTTATATTTGAGATAATTGCAACTTAAATATCTTTTACAACAATTCTATACAATGTGGCTGGACAATGACCCCCCTCTGACTTTACAGTTGTTACAACCCTTACGACCCATGTGTTTTGAGATTAGGAGATAATTTCCTGCTGAGTTCTAGACAACCACAACTTTTGTCTCAGTTGTACACACTTTGCGTACACTGCGTGTTCGAACTTCCTGTCACACTGTGTTATCATATTCATGTGCAGCTGCTCCAAAAATATAGTGAGTCATTCTACATTGCTGTCAACTTCTCCCCTGAACAAGCTCCCCTGCCCACTGCCTGGTCTTGTGGACTTTGCTGAGGGCTCTGGGGAAAAGCAGTGGTTCTTATACTTACTTTTTGTTATTCTGTCAGCAGTGTGCTCAAGCCTTGCGATGCTGACTGCAACAATTCCCCTTTTTCATATATTTTTTCTTTTTGTATACTAATGGGGTTGAGTGGCAACATTAATAGCTACATGCATGGGTTCTCTGCTGTAAGTAGATGTTGTAAAAACAGGAGGCTGTTTGATCTGTTTACTTTTCTTTTTCCCACTCGCATATTTTTCTCTAGCTCACACCAGTTGGAACGACCATTTTCACTGGCTTCTCAGGAAATAATGGAGCTATGGACATTGACGATGGGCCCAATGGACATATAGAATACAGCATCCTTTACAACCCCAATGACCCGGTATATGGACAAGTCACGCCATGATAAAAACCTTCTACACCATTGTAAATTTCTTCAACCATCATGACTCATTGCTCACATCCACCTTTCTTTCTGTCTCATCATATCGACTCTCTCTCTCTCTCTCCCTCTCTCTCTCTCCCCCCCCCCCTCTCTCTCTCTTTCAGGCATCAAATAACACAGTGAGTGTCGCAAACACTCTTTCAGGAAACGTTATTCTTGCAGAGAGGCTAAACTATGAGGAGACAACTCGTTACCTGGTTTTGGTCCAAGCCAATGTAAGTGGGCTAATATGCACAAACACGGTCAGTTTTAATTGCAAGTGTAATTATCACTAAATGCTCAAACATACTGCAAAAAGACTACCTCTGCATTGACCTTGAGTGTAAAGAACTACACTGCATCTAAACCTGTATGTCAAGATGTTCTTTGTATTCAGCAGCAGCAGCAGATATATTCACACATTTTCTTGGAGCATGGAATTTGAACACTTAAGGATCAGTTTTTTTCTTGGCCTAGAGAGTAACAGTGTTTTCACAATATTTCAGATCTTTCTTTTATATTAGGAGGCGGATGTTTTGAACACAAAGTCAACAGACACTGCATAATTTATCTCCCTTGCTGTAGTTTTAAGGTTAGGTGTATCATCATCACTTAGCAAACCATCCTTTTTCCTTTTCAGTTTTACCGATCATCATAGGGAATGCTTAATAAGTAATTGTGGCAGTCATGGCAGTCAGTGTAGGGACATCACACAAACAAGTTGTTTAACTCACATTTATCTAATTCAGAGATTGCTCATGGTCAGCAGTATAATGTTAAGATGACTGGACCTCTAGGGTTACATTACTACTTACTTTTTATTCTTTTTGATTATTAAATGTGATTGAAGCTGTCTTTGAGAAATTCTGAGATAACTTTTTATAGTCTGTATATACCAGCGCAGCTTTGCATATCAGAGTAATTTTAATTATGGATTTTACTGGAGGGAGGGCATTTTCCTTTCTACTCTCATGGGGCAACATGACTGAGAAAAAAATGTAAAACAGGTAATTCTAATGATGCCAGTATAAATTATAATGAAGGCATTTGTATGCTCTTTCTCTGGTCCTTACCTTTCACTGTTAGGCAAAAAATGTCTGTTGACAAAGGGTCTACCTCAAAACCACTGGCAAAGAATGACTTCAATTAGAGAAAAACAGACTAAGCTCTAAGTGTTCTCCTTTCCTATATGGACAGTGCTGGATGTCTAAATGCATTTTAGTTTGAAAGCTGAGAGTCTCAATATAATGATTCATCCCTTTCTAATCACTGATTACAAAATCACGTACCCTAACAAGCAGCGGTCAAATATTACACTTTATTCTATAAAGTAGAAGATGTAAAGTACTGCAGCACAGATAATCATTTAACAGTCAACCCATCTCCTATTTTCTCCATTTCCTGCATTTGGGAGCAAAAGACTCAACCCTTTAGCCTTGTAAGAGGTCCTCCTGGGAGATTTCACTTTCTCTTGCAAGAGGACGTCAGAGTAGAGGAAGAAAGAAGACATGGTATTTACTAGAACTCTGCGCTACTTGTGTCAAGAGTTCAATTAAACTGACAACGTGAATCTTTGAAGTGCTGTGCTGCTCACTTTTCCAGGGTACCAGTCTGGGAAGCAACAGTACCACAAGGGGGGGATCTGTAAAAATATCTGCTGTAAAGATATGTTTTATTGCCAAGAATTATTCCCTTAAAAAGAAATTGATTAATAGAACGTAGAGAAGTACCACTGTTCCATCTGGTCTGAAAGGGTCTGATGTTGGTCACGCTGTTTGCATCATAACATGTCTTCCATTCAGATACATGAACAAGTTGGTCCCCTTTTAGTTGACAAGCTCTCTGACAAGGATATGATTTTATTATGTAGCAAAACAAAGAGCAAATCACAAAGATAACTATATCTAACATCATGCTTTTAAAATGTTTTAATATATATATGCACACTTTATAACAACACGCTCCTACAACTTCTTTTTAAATTGTGTATTTTTCTGTCTTAATGTGCTGTAAACGAGTTTTCATTATTGCATTAAGATAATACAGGTGTTATTTAGCAGTAAATGTTGTCTGTTAATATAAAAGCTGTTCCTTAGATGACCTGGTATTGAATCAGTGTATTAAAACAATGTTATTAGGTAACTTTGTTTACAGGGAAAAAATATTTCAATAAATAATGTTCTAAGCACAAAGAAATGTGTTCCAGTAGCCAAAATGCAAATAAACGAAGAATAAAGACAGAATGGATGCACGATCTTCAACTGTTATATGATGCTGAAAAACAGCTACATATATCTGTGATGGTTTTAACATGTTATATTGATTTTTGCTCGAGCTGTGTGTAGCCCCAGTGCACAAAGCAACAAGTCATGTGGGCTTGAAGGCTGAAATTGAAAAGCATTTGTTCATCTTCCAGGACCGCGCTCCGTACCCCCCCAACAGACTTACGGCTACCACGACTCTGACTGTGGATGTTCTGGACGGAGACGACCTGGGCCCCATGTTCCTGCCTTGTGTTTTGGTGAACAACACCAAAGACTGCAACCCCATCACCTACCGTTCTGCTATCCCTGAATTCACTGAACCGGTAAGAACCAGGCAGACAAGAAAGTGTGAAACAACCTGTTCTACAAGGTCATTTAAACAGAATTCCTCCTGTTAAAAACGTGCATATTTGCATTTTCACACGCATAGGTTGTGTTTCTGTCTGTGATCCTGTGTGGGCATGTGCATTGTGCCACATAATTCTAATTTGTGATACATTTATGCTGCATGTGTACATCCCTGTTGGATCATAAACTATACCACACCTCTTAAATAGCCTAATTGTCCGCTTACACTCCACATCTGAAAGATTCAGAAAACAGTATCAGTATCTACTGTGTATTTCTATGCATGGAAGGTATCACTAGAATTAACTGATTCAAATTTGACTGCACAATTGAACTGAACAATTTCATCTCAAGGACCATTTGGTACTATTCTGGAGTACTAAATTATATTAAATAATCTTCATCAGCAGATGGAATATGATCAGTTGCCATAGAGTTGTAGATGTGTAAACAACCCATGGTTCAGAGCATCTGTAGGACTTCGTTCATGTTGACTTAAGAGTTGAGCATGACAGTTTATTAAACAGCAGTTGACAAAACCATCTCAACTCAAGGTCTACTTCCTCTGTAGTTTTGGAGCTTTCACCCATATAACAGTCCTCATCAGCAGTATAGACTAGACTCGGCTAGGATTGGACTGTATTGAATTCGATTGGATTAGATTTCCTGGACTGGGCTGGATTGGAGTTGGGATTGTGGCGTGCTCAGAGCTGGAAGGTTTGAATCTCAGCTGACTCCTCTCTCTGTGGAGATTTCATGTTTTCTGTGTCATCACATTGGTCTCCTTTAAATGCTCCGACAAAGTACCAGAGCTTTCAAATATATAAATTGCCCTGCCAATATAATTATTTTCACACTTTATCTCCCTTTTATGCAGTGTGGCTAATAATAAAAAATATATACTGTCATGGTGATACAGTTTTTCTAATAAGTACAAATACTTGTTGTTAGTTAAAGGTTGGGAAACCAACTTATAGTTTTGTTAGTGCCACCAACTTCAGCGTGATGACATTATGCGAGACACTTAGCTGAGAATACTGCTCTGAGGCAGTATTGGGAAAGGACTGCATCAAGTATGGGTTAAGTGTACTGGGTTTTTTCAAACACGAGTTGAACTGAATTGAATTAAATTGAACTGATGCAGAGAGAGAGATTAAGTAAAACAGAAGGCTGCAAGAATGACACAATGGAAGCTATAAAGATTGGTCGAGAAAATCAAAAGTTATAGATTGAGGCCTACTGAGAGACAAAAAAATGTATGTGTATGTTTGTGTGTATCTGTGGCTGTGGGAGGGAGGGGAAGCAGCCATAGTGAGTCACAGTTGTTTGTCCAGACCTTCCATTCAGAGTTTGCCCATGTCATGTATAATTTATGATAAAAGGTTTGCAGACTGCTAAGTATGCAGGACCTGGGAGCACTGGCTCAACAAACCAAAGAAAATGTTTGCCTTTCCCCCCTATCCTCCTGCCCCCCAAACCCCACAGCATGGTTTCATTCTCCCAAAGCTCCATGCCGATAAAGTCTGATGTTACATTCACCTTTACTGTATGCATACGGTTACATTACTCTCAATGGAATGTCTCCTCTACACATTTACAGTTTTCCCAAAATATTGCAGGTGTATTAGGACTTTTCATAGCATTTACTTCCTGTTGTCCTCCTTTTGCTTTCCTTAGACGGAGTACAATTTGATTTTGTATCAGTGTTTTCACTTTTGGGATGGCCTACATTAGCTTTACAGTTTTCAGTCAGTTTTTAGCTGGTGTCTGATTTTTCTCCATTCTGCGGTGTAACCATTATGCTAACATATCTGTCCACGGGGAGATTTGTCTTCTCATAATTGATGAGTGTATTGTAATTAATCACAATGGCTAGACAGGCATTATTAAGTTGATCTGTATTTATTGTTTTGCCCTGGGGGGATATAATATGGGCTCTGGAGTCCCCTGGATAATGACTGCTGGAGGAGGGTATTATAGCTAATCATCATTGTGCAGAGCTAGGGGGATTTGATTTAGCGCACCTCCAGACATTGTAAAAGCGAGAGGGCTGGGAAGGGAGGGGTGTAAGGATTACTCCAGAGCTGAGGGATATAAATATACCCCCTCAGGGGAGGGATTCTTCTGCCAGAGAGCTGTTAGCCATGTGCCTGTCTACGCTAAGGAAGTTTAGCGTAGGCCTCTTAGCATACTCACACATACTGTATCAGCCATATGGAGGCATTTTGCATGAGGAGAGGTGTTCATAAATGTGATGTGCTAAACATATTCCCACTTAGCCATATGTTGGTGCAAAAGTGCAGAGGTAGAGCTGGGTAATTAGTGCTGATGGTGTCTGCGTATGCATGAGCAGGACAAGTAGCCTACAGCACCACAAACAAATTATCCTTGATGTGACTCTATCAGGCATATGTAGATGCATCCAGATGAGAAATAGATGTAAATAACTGTATAACTGGCTAATCTTTTTGTTTTTTTACAAGTCCTTATATTCATTGGGCCAAGCACAAATGGTTGCAGCTTTCTAATGTTTGCAGTTTTGGCGACCAGAGGCGCAAGTGCAATCTTATCACAGCACAGCACAATGTGGAGAAGAGACTGAGGCAGAAATATTATTTAGAGGAATACAGTATCAGCAGGTGGAGCTGGGGCGAGCTTCAAGAATGCCCAATCACAGCAGCTCCTCTCACAGCAGCTCCTCTCATCCCCTTTGAAAGCATAAAACAGTTTAATGGGCCAGGAAGAATGTCCAGGGAAGCTTTTTTTATATAGAGAATTATGTTTTTATCTGGAGGAGTGGAGTTGCAAGTAATATACAACACATCTCATCCGATTATACAGCAACCAAAATATTGATATATAGCACACATGTTTTCTGTTATCCAGGGCAGATGATAACTATATGCAGAATGTTTTGTTTCATAAGTCACTGTAATTCCTGCCTGTGCATAATGATGCCCTCAAAGTTATTTTAGGAGTCAATATCCGTGCAGCTATATGCTACAACCACTTTCTGTGTTGTTGACTGACTCCCCCACCCTTTGTTGCAGAGAAAACTGAACCCAGTGAATGTGACCCCTCCAATCCAGGCTGTGGACATGGACAGAAACATACAGCCCCCATCAGACAGACCTGGTATTCTCTACTACATCCTGGTTGGTAGGTTCATCACGTATCTTCATTGATTTTACACATTTAATGTTCTTTGGCTCTGTCCGTATGCCATGACTTGACTTCTGAATGTTCATTCTGGGACTCTTGATGGTATCATAAAGTGCACTGAATCCAAATCTGTGAATGTTCTTATTCTTTATTGCAGGTCAACCAAACACATATCAAGATTATTTTACTCTGAACAGAACCACTGCAGAGCTGCGTGTTCTGCAGCCTATCAGCAGAGATTTGTATCAAAGATTCACGCTCGTCATCAAGGTAAACAAAAATAATTACATTTGACTTATTTACTCCTTAATTGTTGCATTATCAGAATAAGTGCTCATTTTATTTAGTTGAAGGTCACAGGATGCCACCTATAATGATGGCTGAAGATTTACTGTGTGACTTATGATTGAAACTAAACCCCCCACAAACAACTGTTCAGTGCAGTGTAATGTTAGGTTACACCATGAGTATGCTTCATCAAAAAATATTTAAAATGCAGTGAGTTACCAACTAACTTGTTCAGTAGACAGATATAGTTTTTTGTAATTGTTTTTTGCGTTGGGTTTTAGTTATGCTTTATGAAATGCGCCGTTCTCGCTCTCTTGCACCTGTTGCGGTCACACTTTCTTTTTTCTCTTGCTTCACCTCTCACATTATTGAAAGAGATCTCCATACAAAGGAGATCTTTTTTTGTGTATTTTGCACAATGTGAATTAGAGCATTTCAGCAAAAATAACGGAGGCACACCACACGTGAGTGTCAATTTTGACATAGTAGTAGCTGTTAGCTCACACGCATAGTTTATTTGTTGTTGTTTTTTGGTTTTCTTGATGTGATAAGATCGTTTCATCACAATACACTTCCACTGAGAGTTGATAAGATAATACTGTATCATGACTTATTCCTACTGTATACAAATGTACATGGGATGCATTTATTATACTACTCACACAAAATGTCATGAAAATTGTTCATGGTAAAGTCATGGAAATCCTTTGGCCAAAATGTATATCAACCCTGCATTTGCTTGCTTGCTGCCTCCTCATTTTATTACTTTAATTAAACATCTCTATTTTCTACTCATGTTTTTGACGTGCTTGTGCGACATCAACTTTTACTCATATCTCGATAACTTAAGCATGCACCCTTACCTGCTCCACCTCCGTCCTGTAGGCCATTAAGCTTATCTTTAGCTGCTTTGGAGATGGGAGTGAAGAAGATGTTGTGATTTATGGACTTAGCAGGAGGATAGGCGGCTGCCTTCTCATGAATCCTAATTTAGAACAGAGTCAGGGTTTGCCTCGGTGCTGCTGGTGCAGAGCAGCCGTACAGATGAACTTTCCATCCACCCATCACTAACCTCTAGACACCTCTGAGCACTGTGTAACCTGCTGTTTACCGGGATTGCTGGGGAGCATAGAGATGAGAGGAAGAGCTGATTTCCACAGGAAAGAGGCGAGGGGAGATTGATCATATTGAGGAATTTTGCATGTCTTCGGGAGGATTGTGCATAGCTAGAGGAAGGGAGATGGTTCAAAGGGGGAGCACGAAAAGACCATGAAAGATTGAGAAATGAGTGTGGACCATGGTGAGAGCCTTATCTACCTGAAGCATAGAGAGGGGGAGAAACCATTGCTCAGGGACTCAGGGGACCAGGAAAGTGAGAATTACACTTTGGTCCCTTGAGAGTGCTCTGATGCAGCACAGTATGCAGTGTACATAGGTAATGCTTGAGGAGATAAAAAGATGATGGTGGAATGAGCTTGTTGTTGTTGTTGTCAAAATTCTTACTGATCCTGATGCAGCCACGTCCACCAAGATGACTAGGGTGAAATGCACTGGCAAAGGCAGGTGCAAATACGGAGAAAACGTACAGTTAAGAGTATACACTTTAATACTCTTGGAGTCAGGATGAGAGAATCAAGACTGAGTGATAAACAGTAGTGAATCTCCTGCAGGCCTGTGTGTTGTAGCAGTGGAGCTCAGGTCATTTAGCACTGCCTCCCAGAAATAGGGACGCCGCTAAAGAGCTAAATCACCAGGGGACATCGCAATCCTATCTTTTCTTTTTTTCTCTCTTAGACAAAAATGTGTGTGTGCAGGTTGAGGAAAAAGAGAGAAGATTCAGGCACACACACTTTGTCTGTCAATGACAGCACTTTTCCCTCAGGTGTTTGTGTGAGCAGATTGGATCTTTGGGTCAGCGCAGTGTGGGAGTTCTTTATTATCACTCAAACAAGGGAAAAGGGTAGACGATGTTCGGAAAAGATAGTCTGGCATAACATTGTGATGGCTATAAAAACAGGTGTGAAACTCAACTGGATGTGCCAAAACTGCACAAGTGCATAGCAGGGGTCTGCAATCGTAGGATAAACACACAAGACAATAAACAAGAAATGACAGTTGTCGGCTCCTGCACTTTACCGTTTAGCAGGAGAACAATATTCTTCTGTTACAATCGGCATTCTGCAACACAAACCCAGTGAAATCGAGCTAATGTGCAGAATTAGTTCCAGGTCATGGCTTAAACTGATGCCGCCTCACTCACCCTCTCCATCTGTATGTTCAAAGCTTTAATGTTTCTGAAGCACCCTAGTGTGGGAGCCAACAGTGACATATGTGCTTAGGAGGGGAATGATTGCAGTGACAGCCCGACCAGACCACATTGATTTGTTTTTTTTTGGTCTCGCTGGGCTGGTGTCGGGCGCAACTCAGGTTAAAGTACAGCCTCTGTAGGTTTTTGTACAGTTTGAATAGCTGAGAAAACATACATTTTGATTTTTGGTAATACACTTTGTAGTAGTAGTCACGTCACCCACCGACTGAGCTGGAAAATTAAGGGAAATTAATGTTTGTGTTCTGGTGATTGTGTGAAACAGTTTGGTACATGTTCCACTGTATGTGACACAAATACAAACTGCTTTTGGATGCAGGTGAGTCAATATTTCACTTGCATTTTTGGTACAGTGTACAGCTCTGGGGGTTTATGTGTAAGATGTGTTGTAACATTTATTATGTCCAATTACAATGCATGTTCTAGTACTTTGTCGTATTTTATAGATTGCCTGTTGATTTCATGCAGTAGGAATGGGGTTTTTGGACAATATTGCTGGTTTTCTTAAGAACTGATTTTCACCTACTGTTGTCTTTAGGAGACTTGCAAGGTGACATTTAAATGAGTTATGTTCTATGGCTGGATGCTGCATGGAAGACTGGAACCAAGTGCTAGTACACTTATTTACTAGTTAATTATGCACTTTTGGCACTGACTTAGCCAGTAATATTTCCACTGAGCCTCTTTCTATCATTGGTCACCCATTTGACGGAGTACCAAGAGCCACTAATTGCTGTCTCTCCCCTACAAATGATGGTATTTGCGTTAAGTGCCCTGGTAATTACTGAGGCCTAATCCTAAGTGGACCCCTGATTAAATTTAGTCAGTGTAGCTTTTTGTAATTGAAATGACACTCAGATAAATTATACATTTCTGTCCCTGTGCCTGAAAAAGAGTTGGGACAGCATAACTGTGTGTTACTCTCATCATCCAACTCATTATTAGTACCTCTTAATACAATTCCAGCAGACTAGTTTTTATAGTGAATATAGACTTCTTTAAAGGCTTGTTGATATTTGACACTCTGACTAAGACTCTCTCTCTCTCTCTCTCTCTCTC
>JAVQJD010009852.1:0-10475 GCA_036023655.1 Nannoperca australis | reverse complement strand
CACACACACACACACACACACACACACACACACACACACACACACACACACACACACACACACACACACACACACAGTGTTAAAGGGGCTTTAGATTTACATTCTTTCTTTTGTGTCTGTTCCTTTGTGTTTCTTCCTTCTCCTCCTCCACCTGGTGATGAAGCCGGTGATATACGCCTTAGAACTGGTTTATTTGCGGCAGATGGAGGTTTTCCAGCCTGAGGGTCCCCGCTGGGTCGCTCTGTAGCAGCAGCAGCTCCCGCCCTGTTGGTGGTAATGTCCAAAGACAGTAACAGCAACGGGCAGCTGCACCTGTGATCCGCTCAAGAGCCGGACTAACTCATGGGCTTCTGTGGCTTTGTTGCTGTTTGTTGTCGCAGGATGGAGCCGGCTGGAAAGTGTTGTTACACTTTCTTCTTCTTTTCTACTCTTAAGTGCCTGAAAGATCTGTGACATCCAATCAGAGTCGCACAGAGAGATAAAAGTGGAACACAAAACCTTTTGGTAAATGACTTTGAGAGTCTGTGTAAATAAAAAAGACATTTGAAGACTCAGACTCGGATCTCTCTGGGCTCAGGGAGCCTGTAATGTGCATTTAGTCACTATTTTATAACAGGTGAGACTAAATAATTAATTTAATAATCTGGAAAATTATGAACACAGAAGTCGACAATAAAAATGATTGTTAGTTTTCACTTTTTTACGAAGGAGCTCCTGGTGCTGGGCATCCTTGATGGAACCTGTTACTGAATCCAGATGTTTGGAGAGATAAGAGGAGGAGGAGGAGGAGGGGACAGTCAGACTGCAGGGTGGGGGGGTGCAGTGTTTGCTAGCGGATGAGCCATCGCCATGGAGTAGCCTCCTCACCAGCTCGTAAGTACCTCTCGCCCCGACCCCGAGCCCCCGTCACGCCGCGGCACACCCGGTCAGTGTGAGGCAGAGGAGGCAGACGGGTGAAAGGGGAGCAGATCGAGTGTTTTGTTGTGATGAGGAGGAGGAGGTGGTGGTGGTGCCGGTGGAGGAGACATGGGTGGAGGGGGATGGGCTGGGCTTTGTCGGTGCAGGCAGATGCATGCAGAGTCATTCAGAGCAAATACAATTCAGACCGTCGGCTCCAGCCTCCTCGTGTGTGTGTTGGTATGTATACAAGGTGGCAGCTTGGACAGCAGGTGTGTGTGTGTGTGTGTGTGTGCGCGCGTTGCGTTGATGATGTTGCGCTCCGCCCCTCCGTTAACTGCCACGTCCTCACTGCTGTGCTGCAGAGACGTGCAGCCTTCAGCTCACGCCTGCATGCACACACACAAACACATGCAGACCCCCCCCCCCAGTTATTGCAGTCAGCAGCGTGATGTGTTTGTTTGAGGCGTAGTTTGCAAAGAGATGGTTCTTGTAAAATGTTAACAATACGCTTTGCATTATGTCATGAAAGCCGGCATGCACAAGACATTACAGTGCACGATATCTCTGAGGTAATGTAGAAACAGTTTGGTTGTTACAGTTTTTCCACCAGCTGACACGTTTATTATTAACATATCAGCCTCACAACTGTAGTATTGTTTGAGCTGAGAAAGAGAAATGTCAGTGTGAATTTATATTTATAGAAAACTGAAACTGCACTGCTGTCACAATCAGAGGGACATACCTGCAACATATTTGTCCTGCAGACAACACAGGCAGTCTGAACTCTGCGCGCACACACACACACACACACACACACACACTGGGAGGATGCTCTCTCCGCCTGCAGTCACATGACGGTGCAGCTTCACCCTCTGTGCATTGTGCTGGTCTGTGCAGGAGAATGAACTGATGTAGGTCACTGACCTGAGAGCGGAGCTGGAATGCGGTCTCTCTCTCCCAGACAACAGCCAGCTCTCAGTCAGATGTAGGTCAGCCCGTCGCTCCTGTTGTGTCACACGTGAGAACGATGATGGGTGCGTGATGGGAGTGACTCGCTGTGGACGGCCAGGCTCGACCTCTCTGCACTGTGAGGAAACAACATGCATCCCAAAGCGTCTCAGTCCTGATGATGTTCCTCTTGAATGACACACGGCAGCGTTTGAAGAGTGAAAAGAAGGTCCAACGTTGCCGGCATCGTTAGCGGAGACCTTTGTTATGATGTAGTCTTGCTGAACCGTGTTCGTATGGACCGAGGTGGAGGTGGAGATGAACAGGGTCATTGTCAAAATGTACAGATTCCTACTGATGTTTTCAACCGTAACTGCATCTGAGTGCCGACTCTGCAACATTTTAGGGCCTTACTGAATAAATCTGGTGTTAGAATATATTATAAGTTGCTGGTCCATCTGACTTCCTGTCTGTGGCTCTCAGCTCACTGGTGCCTACTGAACAGCATATAAATATATACTTTATAAATACATAGTGTCATATCCTAAAACAGCAGGAAATAGCACATTTGTTGGGGACTATTTTCAGCGGCGGATGAATCCACATTTGGTGCTGTAGTGAGTATTTGGGGCAGCAGGACGGTGTGCGTGTGATTCGTGGTGATGAAGGAACAACATGTGTAGCTCACTTTACTCTCACCTGCAGGAAAGGTCAAACGTGTAGGAGGCATTTAGAAGAATCTGATGTATGGGTATGTTGGCATCACGTGTGTAATCCTGATGTGGGCAGGTTTGTGCTCATGCAGGGAAAATGATCTTTGACTCACAACACCTTCTGTAACTTAACATGTTGTCTGTCCGCAGGGTGAGGAAGCTGAAGGAGACGCTGGTGACGGTGCAGCAGCTCGATAAGAACATGAGCAACCTGCGGACGTGGCTGTCTCGCATCGAGGCGGAGCTGGCCAAGCCGGTGGTCTACAGCGTCTGCCACGGCGACGAGATCCAGAGGAAGCTGGCTGAGCAGCAGGTGGGCCAGGACGCACTCGTTGTTGTTGTAGATGTTTGAGCTGCATGACGGTGTGGACCAAGTTTCAAACCGGCCAGATGTCTAGTAGAAGACAAAGTGGAGCTTTGTTTAGTTTAGTCAAGTCAGCTGCACCTCATTTTTAACGGCCTGCGTTACGAACTGGGGCAGAGCTGGAAAGACATGGGCACGTTACTAGACAGTGAGGGGCTACTATCACAATGCATTATGGGATTGTAGGATCTAGGGTTTTTGGAGGTTTGCACATTCTATGGCCCAAAAAGTCAGGATATCATCAGCATTTCTCTTCACTGGAGTAAGTTTCACCCCTTTGAAGTGAGCTCAGATTGTGGTTCAGTGTTAAATGAATTCAGAAACTGTGGCACAGTGTTGTGTTACAGTGATAAAGCATTGTGGATTTGCTACACATACCTCCGTCTCACTCCTGCATCACCACAGTGGCTGAAGCGAATTGGTTTTTGCCGTATTTGGAGCTATTCACCAAACCGACGGGAAAAAGGGACATCTCAGGAATAAAGGAAAATAATTCAGACATAACGGGAGACTCTTTGTGGAGGAACAACCAAAGGTATTGCTAAAAGAAAAATAACAAATGAAAACAAGGAAGGGCTTGTCTCACCTCACATCTTTTTATATAACTGAGCTCGGACACCTTCCAGACAACAAAAAGGGCTTAAAAAGCTGCTCTACGATGCACTGTGAGGGGGGGAACCGTGGGACACTTTGAGGGGGTTTTAGGGCAGGAAGTACCCACTAAAGACGCATGCCTGCTTTTAAACCCTTTATGTTATGACCACCCCATAGTGGTCTGCAGCACAAGAACAGACGAGCAGAGTAATGTGTGCTGCAAAGTAAAATCTCAGCGAGCTGCAGGAAGAAGGGGTATTTGTGAAGGAGGAAGCTGTCACACTGGGCTGAGAGACGGTAAATGCACTGAGAGGCAGGCATCAGCCGGCGGCCACAAATAAAGGAAATGGACTTCAGCCTGTTAGTCCATTTGCCGTCTGCCATACTACTACTTTACTGAAAGGAGAAAAGTTTCTGTTGTGAGAGGAAACGGAGGGATGGAAAGGTTCAGAAAGCCTTTCTACACAGAGCACGTCACAAGCAAACGTCAACAGAGTCGCCGGCCGCACTGTTGCATCACACGTATTTAGGACCAGTTCCACCGTGTAAGATGCTAGCATGCATTTCTAAGAACATTCGACTGCTAAAGTCTCTTTCTGACGGCAGGTTTTGTGTCTCACCACAGAGAAAATATAAATCAACCCTGCAGCGAATGAGATAAATGGCAGATCTGATGTTTCTAAATGACATGTGAATAAAGTGGCGCTCTATGTGAAAGGACCTCATAAATAAAAGGATCAACTGAAGCCACAGATTTGAGATTATTTAGTATTTTTGTGGCAGAACTTGTTAGTGATTGCTATGAAACTGGCACCACGAGGCTTCGTACCCGAGCGCTCCTCTGACACGTCTGAACCATGTATCTGAACAGCTTTCTGGGTTTGTGAACCGGCTCGTGTTGCATGCACAATGCCATCGATTGCATTAAAACATAGGATATGACTGCATGTGACCCAGAACCTGCAGGGGCTGCTAATGCACACAGGGTCCTGGAGAGTTTGGGTATCTATTGTTCTAGTTGTATAATGGATTTTGTGGTCAGAGTGCAGAGGAGGCTGACCGTCGCTCATTTGCTCACTGATAATGTCTTCCTAGTCATTTTTTCTCGTTTCAAAATACTTGTGACACGAGTGACAGAAGTAAAAAGGATTTAAGCTGCCTGTCTGAGTTTGGACGTGTCTGAGGAATAAAATGTTTCGTGAAAGAGACGTGACAAACGCACAGAAAAGGAGGAGGAAGAAAACAAGAGCGACTTGGTGAAAGTGAGGAAGAAAAGGCTGCAGCTCTCTCCATTAGTGCATGAGGGACGTCTGAAATGACTCCTGTGTGGATGGGCTCTTTAAGCTTTCAGCTGTCACCATGGCAACCCAGAGAGTGGTAACTTTGAACAAACAAGAGCCGACAAAAGTGGTGTCAGGCTTCAGAGGGAGTTAACGTGCTGACACACACACACACACACACACTCTTTTTGCTTCCTTTTTGAAATATAAGTTTGACAAAAAGAAAGTCTTAACTCGAGGTCCACTCTCCAGATTCTCCCGTGACCTTCATCAGAGCGTGGAGATGATGTGTCCGGTGCTCTCTGGCGTCAGATGTTGATCTTCCTCCAGGTGTCTGTCAACCGACAACTGACTTGTCTCCATGACGACATGCAAACTCCATCTGCTATAAAACTGAGATGCGGTTGAATGTTTCGGGGAAACGCTAACGGCTAAAAGCTAATAACTTTGCCTGCTGCTGCTGTTAGGAATGCATGTTTCACTCAGGAACAAACACTTTCTGAACCCAAATGAAACCTCGATCGTCCTCCAAACATATTGTTGTGTTGATACGTAACGTGAGTCCATGTGAGTCCATGTGACCTCCACTGATAAGGTTGGTGCTGTTGGACCTGCAGGACCTGCAGCGAGACATCGAGCAGCACACGGACAGCGTGGCGTCAGTGCTGACGCTCTGCGACGTCCTGCTCCACGATGCCGACGCCTGTGGCAGCGACTCGGAGAACGACTCCATCCAGCAGACCACCCGCAGCCTGGACCGACGCTGGAGGAACATCTGCGCCATGTCCATGGAGCGGAGGATGAGGTGAGTTGTGAGGCTTGGTTTTAAACAGAAATCTCATTGAGTCAGGTCGTTATTAATGTCTTTAAACAGATATCTGAATAGCAATGCAGAATCTGTAAGCAAGGGACACGGTTTTGGTGTCAGGAAGAGGACATTTTGCCTCCAGAGGATAAACTGCCAGCAGACGATAGCCGATGACTCCAGAGAGTGAGTCATTATAGCAAAATAAGACCCGACTCCAACATAAAGTAAACCTAAAGGATATTAATGAATGTGAAATGAAAACGTCAACGGTTTCCTGCTCCCAGGCTGCTCGTGTCACACAAAACAATGAAAAGGTGAAATGATGCCTCCTGTTGTTGTCAGGATCGAGGAGACCTGGCGCCTCTGGTGTAAGTTCCTGGACGACTACTCTCGCTTTGAAGACTGGCTGACGACCGCTGAGCTCACGGCGGCGAGCCCGGACTCTGCAGACGTCCTCTACACCAGCGCCAAGGAGGAGCTCAAGAAGTTCGAGGTCAGCAGACGAGTCTCTCTCTCTGTCTTCCTTCACTTTGTCAGAATACTTGAACAGGAGGATCAGTTACAGGTTGTTTCTCTGACTTTCAGGCAGTGTTTAGGTCGTCTGAATCCTCATTACACCTGAAAATAGGTGGTAAAAGATTTGATGTTTGTCCTGATGATGCTGCTACAGGAGTTTATCTAGTATATACAAGTATATTTCAGTATATTTCTGACCTGAGGGGGGCGCTAACAGTGTACAAGAGCATGCATGGGAGCATGCATGTTACTTTAATGACACGCTGCCCGTTAGATTTAGATTTCTCTTGTGTGTGCGGTGATGTTTTGAGCAGGTAAGGGTTTCGGGAATGATTCATCCTCTGGGTACCATGAATATTGACTGCAAATCTAATGCAGATCTGTCCTGTAGTTGTTGCAACATCTTGCTCTGGACAAAGTGTTCTGTAGGCAAGGTTGGACAACAGTTTAGTTTTCTTTAAGGCCCTCAAGGCAAATGTGTGATTTGATATTTTGGGCTGTAAAACATGTAAAACATGTAAACCGTGTCTTCCTGCAGCTCAGGAAGGAGAAGTTCTGCTTCGTGAGTTCAGTTTCAGGATCAGGAGTCCTGCTGCGCTGAGACACAGCGCTAACCTTTGAGGTGCCGGTCTGGATTAGGATCACAGATTAGTGTCCGTTAATCTGGACTCTGCTAAAGTACCCTCATCTCCACGACAACAGGGATCCTGTGTTGATTGTGTTGCTTATTAAAGACACTTGATCCTGTGGAGAACCAGTGACCTACATCCTGACGCTCGGTGGCGTGTAATGGAAGCTATGGGAGGATGTAGGTTCAGGTCCATAGTGACTGGAAAAGGTTGTTAATCCTCCTGAGCAGCTGCTAGTGGAGGCCTGTTGTGTGCTTCGGGTAGTTTTAACTTGACTTTATTCAAATGTTTGACATGTTTGTGTTGATTTTATCGATCTTTCCATCCTTCCTTCCGAAACTCCGGGCTTTGGGACTCACGTGTGCTCACCTTTCTGTTCTGTTCTCCACTCAGGCGTTCCAGCGGCAGGTTCATGAGCGTCTGACTCAGCTGGAGCTGGTCAACAAACAGTACCGCCGCCTGGCCCGGGAGAACCGAACCGACGCCGCCAGCAAGCTCAAAGTCATGGTCCACGAGGGGAACCAGAGGTGGGACGGCCTGCAGAAGAGGGTGGCTGCTGTTCTCCGCAGACTCAAGGTGAGACGCCGAGGGTCCTTTCCTCACAAATCATGTCTTAAATCGCAGTATCGCAGCCAATGAAATGATGGAGACGTCCTCATATCGCAGCAAGAGTTCGATAACTTGGAACCTCAATAAAAAACCCAAATCTGCACACGACAGCAGAGGAAGTGAAAAAATAAACAGAAAGGAGTAAGATCACAATCAGAAGGCAAACATCAGCATGTCTGAAACCCTCCCGGAGGATCTGCGCAGCTGTAAGCCGTTGGGATTTAGGTCACCTCTCAGACGGTGGCGAGGCACGGGGCGCCACGTTGGCGGGAAGCCGTCTTCATGGCGGCATGTGGCGCTGAGCAGATGGAAGGACGGCCGTGTTGCTTTATAAAGACTGCATGTAATCAAAGAAGTCATCTGGTTGGTGCTGGTTGATCTCTGCAGGCTCAGAGCAGCAGAGCGGGGTCAGCGCTGCTTAATGTCAAATATGTGGTTAATACACAGATCGGAGAGAAGGACTCAGGTTCCATGATGCTGAGGCAGAATTCAGCTCCCGTTGATTTCATGTGGCAACAACGATTTTTTTGCCTCTTTGGAGAGAAACCATCTTTTGGTTTAAAATGTTAAACACTTCATCTGCTCGAATTAGAAATAAAACCGGCACTTTAGTGCCGCCATGTTGCATTTCTGGCTCCTGTACTCAAGAAGGTTTCCAGTGTTTGTCCATTAAACCCAGAGAGACAAATTATTACTGCTGATAAAGTTTGAAACAGAACCTCAAGTCACAAAACACAACTTCATGTCAAGAGTTCATCCAGCTGACATCATACCACCAACAAACCAAACTAAACACATCCGAAGCAGCAAATCAGATAAACGTACAGATTACAACTAGGATGGTACATTTACACAAAGTTTCCATGCTGTTAGAAGGAACCTGCAGTGTATCTGACCTCGTCTGTGAGGAGCAGTTCCCTACATGAACCCTATGGATGGGGGTGCACAGCATCACATACGTACACATAAATAATCTAAATACCACAACAGGTCTCAGGACAGCAGCTTAACACTGATGTGCGTCCTCGGCTCCGTCTCCTGCAGCACTTCACCTCTCAGAGAGAAGACTTTGAGGGAACTCGTGAGGGGATCCTGGTCTGGCTGACGGAGATGGACCTCCAGCTCACCAACGTGGAGCACTTCTCCGAGAGCGACATCGAAGACAAGATGAGACAGCTCGACGTAAGTCTGCTCCCACTGACAGGTTACCTGCTATATGTCTTAACGATGTGACCAACGTGTCCCTGCCGTCACCCTCTGCAGGGCTTCCAGCAGGAAATCACCCTGAACACCAACAAGATCGACGCCCTGATCGTGTTCGGGGAGAACCTGATCCAGAAGAGCGCTCCTCTGGACGCTGTGCTGATCGAGGACGAGCTGGAGGAGCTGCACTCCTACTGCCAGGAGGTGTTCGGCAGAGTGGCTCGCTTCCACCACCGCCTCGTCAACAGATGCCCGGTCAGTCCTGCACACAGGGGGAACTTACATTTGTTGTTATGTGCCTGGCAGGGCGGGTCTGTTTTGTCCTTCTGTCCTTTCAGGAACACAGTTGACATGTATCCATGGTTACAGTGTAATTAAGTCTGTTTACTCAATCACTACTTCATTTCTTTGTCTTCGTCAATCTTTGTAAGGTTCTGGAGGAGGAGAGGGAACTGTCGGACCGCGACACGGACCTGGACGACACACCTGATCTGACCAACGGGACTTCCTGGAGGGAGGTGAGGAAGCAGCAGGAGGTGGAGGAGGAGGAGGTTCCAGCTGCAGGTGGAGGCTCAGCTGGACGGCAGGCCATGTGCCACCTCCTGGTGCCCCCTCTGGAGCGGTCGGGACGGGAGACCCCCGTCAGCGTGGACTCCATCCCGCTGGAGTGGGACCACACTGTCGACGTGGGGGGGTCGTCGTCACATGAGGACGACGAGGACGCCACCTTCTTCAGCGCCCTGTCAGGTAATAACAGCACTTTGTTATTTCCTCTTAGATACTGGAAGTAATCCATGTCAGTGTTCATCTCATCATCATGGTGTGGTGCCGTCCAGACCCTGACCGCTGCCTGCTGGAAGACGTTTATCCAGCCCAGACGACAATAAGCACTGTTGTGAATTTAAATCTCAGAGCGTCCTTGAACGCAGCACCAAGGAGTCCAAGACATTTACATTGAATTTTACATTCAATGTAAATGTTTGCTGTGATTTCCAGACTACAGAAGAAGAAGAAGAAGAACCCACTTTATTGCAGCCATGCAACACCCAACACACATGCAGCTGCGTCCCACGCTGAATTTATCTTCTGCATTTAACCCATCCAAGTAATCCTTCCTCCTGAGGACAGCCTGGAGCAGTGGTCGTCCTTTTTGATACGGCGCCCGGGGACCAAGTCCAAGTCCAAGTGCTCATGCCCTGTCTTGATCAAGGACAGGGCATTCAAATGAGCAAACTTCTGCATGTTATTTGTATGGGGGTTATATATGTATGGAGGACCCCCTAGTGAGCATGGGGAGAACATGCAAACTCCACACAGAAAGGCCTTGAATCGAACCCACGACCTTCTTGCTGTGAGGCAACCGCACAATGCACTGAGAAAGAAACAGACATATCCTACATGCACCTGTCCGTGAACTTGTCATCAGCTTTCTGGACAAAAGCTTATTGTTGTTCAACTTTTCTTCATTGAAAGCAAAGCAAACTTGGAAAAGTTACATTTTATGTGATCAAGTACTCAAAAACAAAACAGCCTAGCTGAGTTAAAGGTTTATTATAAAGAGGAAACATCTCTCAGTATCAGACACTCAGATTAAACTAAATGAACTTAAGTCTACCGTGACTACATGAGCTGTGCTTCAAACATGTATGTAACCCACTGTCAAATAATCAGTGGTGGAGGAAGGATTCAGATCCTTGACCTAAGTAAAAGTAGCACTACCACACTGTAAAATGTAAAATTCTAAGTGCATAAGCATTATTTGCAAATTGTACAATGAATCATGTTTAAGAAGCTCATTGTATGTCTTTATTTTTATTGTATATATATATATATATATATATATATATATATATATATATATATATATTATAAATATAAAAAAAAAAAATAAAAAAATTGTTATAAATATTT
>JAVQJD010009849.1:0-33236 GCA_036023655.1 Nannoperca australis | reverse complement strand
TGATTGAAATCTGTTACTGAAGGCCTGTGGTGCAGACGTCATAGTATATACACACACACACACACACACGCACACACACACACACACACACACACACACACACACACACACACACACACATACACACACACACACACACACACACACACACGCAAGGCACATCTGGCACAACTGAAGTCAATGGTGGCCATAACAACACCATCACCGAGGAACCACAGACTTCCTCCTGAGCACGTCAACACACTGACTCATTAAAGAATCGAGATGACATCACTAATATATTGTGTTTAGAAGCAGTTTGATCTAAATATATGATATTTTGAGAGATACTATAACAACAGTTATTAAAGGAAGTATAAAAGAAATCAGAGAAGGCAGGTTAGACTTGATTAGTTTTCCCTCTGAGAAACAAAGACAATCAGATCATTCAAAACCAAACCATGGGACCAGACCTTTTCCCAGAAGTTAATACAAAGGGATTTCAATACCAGTCCTGATCCATAAGCCCAGGGTTTCCCTTCATGCAAATACCATTACCATATATGGAGAGTGCTGAGAAGGTCTGGCTCTGGGTACAGGAAATGGCTGGGTTTGATTCAGTATCATAAGCGGCACTTTTCCCCTCATTTCTCCCTTCTCTCGCCGTTCTCCTTTTCCACACCAGAATCTGACACACAGTCCACCATGTGTTAGGACTACGTTTCTGCTCTGCCCTCTGAGGCAAATCTGGATGAAAGCCATGAGAACGAATTCCTCTCTTCTAAAATAAGAAGCAACTAAAGCCATTAATCACTCTGAACCAAAAAGTCTGGAGAAATCGCACAACTCACGAGACGAGCGAATGAGTGAGGAAAAATCATGTAAAGCTGAACGCGTGGTGAAGGTAAACTGAATACTGGCCATACATCTGAACAACTGAGGCTTCATTTGTGCCACAAACAACCTGTACCACGAAGAGGTTGAGTTTCTATAGAGGACTAAGTCTCCTTGTTGTCATCTTCAGATTAGAAAAGCCATTTTTAATGAAGCAGTAGTATATCCTTCGACAGGACATGTTAGTTGAAGCATCTGAAGCTAAATCTAGCTTAAGAGCACAGCCTTCTTAGTGCTGCAAGGCGGACTAATACTGTAGCTCATGTACTGAATGGGAGTGCAGGAAAATGCCCAAAGCAGTTCAGTGGATGGAAAAGACTGATTTAGGAGACCCCATGTCTGATAAGCCCTCATGTATTAGATTAGCTGTGCCACCATGTACCAGCTTACTTGAGCTGATTTCTAAAGTATATAGTCCAAAAACTTTAACATCATAAAGACAATTTTCCAAAATGTGACCTTTGACAATATATGCCTACACTGCATGTTTTTGTAGTTGTGTTGACTGCCAAAAGAAAAAAGATCTCTCCACTCAACAAACTCAAAAACCAGACCGTACACACATCTATTTCTCATGCACTAGTGCCTGCATATCAATATTTTACCGTTGTAATTTGTCTTTGAAGTTATCTCAGATATTTAAATCTTAAACTTCATCTCTACTTCCTTCCTTTAGAAAAATTTAAAAGCAACTGGTGGTGTTTAGAGACATTGATGCCAGCAGCAGTCATTCAGATGTGATGGCTATTTCCAAATAATTATCAGTGCTTGCCAATAACTGTGTGATGAAAATGCTGCTGGTGAGAGAACAAAGGACAAAGACCCAAGTAATTTAATTTGGTAAACATGTGTCACAAATTAAAGCACAAATTAGGGATAATTCCAGTCATGGTAGGCGAGTCCAAAGAGTTTCCAAAGATTTTCTATGCTATAAAATTAATATTGGTTGTCATTTTGTTTTGCTAACCTAAAGCCAGAGGAGTTTGATGAATGTTCTAATTTAAACTTCCATTTTGTAATTTTTGTAACAGGTTTTACACATTATGAAGCATTTTTACCATTAACGGCCCAATCTGTGGTCCAGAATTTGTCATGACATGCTATAGCACATCACAAAACAGTTATTCCCTGATGCATGTTGGAGACCACAGTGTGGCATGACACATAATATGCTGACGAAAAAGATGTTTAGCAAGCAGGCAGAACACTCTGGCTTCAAGCACCATACCAGTGGTTTTGCGTTATTTAGTCCATTAACTGCAAATCATGTATTCTTTATTCTACTGACAACCATTTTCCAAAGTATACCATAAGGTTTTCAAATATTTCCTACTTTCAAGGCAGGCACTGCCAGTTTACTTATTGTTTGTCTCCCTGGCTTTACATTGCCAACAAACTTAAAACTCAAGAAACCCTGTGAATGCAAAGCTTTTTGAAGAAGACTTGAAGCATCAGATTTCTGAGCTTCTTTGAATGCACCAACAAGGACTACTTTTAAAAACAGTCTCTGCTCACAACAGTTTTATCACCCAGCCATTTGGTATCTACTGTAACAAAAAAAAGACACCCAAATGTTTGTTTTGGTAGATTACGTATCACAAGAAAGTCTGAAACCTCTGCAAGTTCATTGCTATACCCCCCAAAAAATGCTTCAGAAAATTGTATGCTGTAAAAAACTATATCAGAATACTTTATTAATCCCAGAAGGGAAATTATATATATACTATATATATAATTGGCAGTAAACTGTCTGATCTGATCCTATCTAAGTGTTTTTGTATGTTTCAAACGGTAAACATGAGTCACCACTTTTGTCTAATATGTCTAATGGACACTATTTCAAACTACTTAAAGGGTTATAATTGCCACAAAGACTCCTGAAATGTGCCAAAAGAAGTCAGGAAATAGCTCCAACACACATTCACGCCAGTAATGTGTGGGTTGGTTTTGACAGATTTTTCCCCCTACTCCTTATTGGAATCCAAAACATATCTAGTTTGATCTAAACCAAACAGAGCTTAAAGAGGTATTACTCTCTAAACAGCATTTCCACCTGGTCCCTGTTGCTTGCGTTTGCACTTCACTCACTGTGTGTAATCCAACCAGATGCAGATAAAACTGCTGACTGAGATATCATTGGCCTTTCCAAGGGAGAGGGAGAAGATAAACAATGATGGGAGACAGACCCGAACCTCAGTAGAAGCAGCAGAGAGAGTGTGTGTGTGTGTGTGTGTGTGTTGTGTCAGAGGAGCAATGACCCGCAGTGTGAGTCTGATCCGGTTTGAACATCTGAGGGATGGGATGAGGCTAGAACTTGATTAAAGAGTAAATCCACACTGAATTAGCTGAAAACTGTTGCTGCACAACTCTGTTCATAAATTATGATGTAGCACTAAAGATATATATATATATATGTATGTATGTATGTATGTGTGTGTGTGTGTGTGTGTGTGTTGGCCTTATCCCTTCACAAATAACATGTCTTTTTTTTAGGACATGCAATTGTTTTTTGCTATGTTAAACACTGGAAGTGCATGACACCTGTCCAGGTTAAGCTCAAGTTCTGGTGCTGCTTTGAATATCTCACAGTTAAAGACAAATAAAAGCTTGATGACTAAAGCTGTTTGTAGAAGCAAATCCACAATATTGTGTTCCTGTAACCAATATCCAGTCTAATCTGGCTCAATGCCACAAAGATGAGGAAGATATAAAGCAACAAGTTGCTTCACCTGCCAAAAGACTGTGGAGAAATGTCTGCAAGATCTATTCTGATTATATGACAGCTTCAAATATACTATATCAAATTTTCTGTCTCTCTTTACCTTTATCTTACTGTATCACTTATTAGTTATCAGTCAATTCACATTATATTCCATTCTCTCTAGAAAATTCAGCTGATGCCTGTTAACACACGTCTTTCCAAGAGCTAGAAACTAAACCTTAAATGTGTGAGGTCACTGGGATAAAATCCAGCACTGTTCAGCAGAGCAGCAACTGTGGGATTTCTTACACCAAAACTAGGTTTGAATTATGGTTCGTACCTGTTAGCATGAGTAGAATATAAACTTTAATTTGGACAGACAGCTAAACTTATCAAGTTTTACTTCACGACAGCACAAATTCAAGTGTACACTCATCCTCTAACTTAGGGACAGAGCAGTGAAAGTTCACACACATTGACTGGGACACAGAAATAATAATATGTCAAGTCTTAAAAACACCGCCACATTGCCAGTGGCTCACTTTTCTTTACTGTAAGTGAAAAATACCGCAAGTTCTCTTGGCATCTTTGCACTTCATAACTTGAGCGGTGACGGTGGTCACTTGCATGTAACTGGGACAGTAGCATAAATAATGCAGACCAACCAGCCTTGCTCTCTGTTTCCATGTGTAGATTCCTCACGCTTTATGGATCTGAGCTGCCTGAGGTCACACACAAAGGGAAGAATCAAAATAAATATATTCTTCTTCTAGGATTTGGTAACACGAGCACTGACTGGTTGGAAGGATGTTATAATGCTGTGTCTGCAGGGCAGAGCTGAGCACTGTCCCTCCCAGAGACAGAGGACATAATGATGAAGTGTAAACAGATACTGGATGACTTTTAACACACCTCAGACTGAACTTCACAAAGTCTCAGCTTTGCAGTAGCAGCACTTTTCTTTATCCAAGCATAGTAAAACCATGGAAACTTGAGAGCTGCTGATTTTAAACATCTTAAATTGAATTGGTCTCTTAAATGGATGACAACAGCAACAAGGCTGGTTATAAAATATAATATCAAAGACAATGTGGTTTAGGGTGGAAGTCACAAAGTACTGCATTTTCTTTTTAAAGCAGCCTCAGTAGTGGTTGAATGTAAACAAACCATCTGCAGTGGAAACTCATTCATAGCCATCCCTTGTGCCACAACAGGGCTGCTCAAGTTTCAATCAATGAAATTCAAACCAGCATCTTTCCTGGTAGCAAGTGAATACACGTAGATAAACTGGAGCACCACAGAAGCCGAATGGTTACAGCGCATGACGAATGGACTCAATGGCGATCTTTGTTGCATGTCGTACCCTTCACTCTCTCTCTTTCCCACTTCCTGTCTGCTCTGCTGTCTTATTAAGGTGAACAATCCCCCCCAAAATCCTAAAAAGACAAGAGCAGATAAACTGGAAACGGACCTCCTGGGCTCAGTCAGAAAACAGAGGTATATGTCTAAAAAACACACAAAATTATATAAATTATTTAGCTGTGTGCTAAAACTGCTTGGGTCTTGAGTACAGTGCTGAAAGACTAACATTGGTCAAAGGTGCCTCACATTACTGTGAGAAAGGCTCAAAGTCAGACAAGGTCAGCCCTGCCCTGTGCTTTAACCTAAGAATGCATTTTCTTGACACTGTGTACGCTTGTTCTCAAGAGAGCTTTAAGTTTGTTTCAAAAAAGCTCTGTAAAGAAATGAAACAGAACAACAATAAGACATTATAACAATACAGTTAATCTTTAATAACTGAAACCTCTGCTTTTGATTGCATGTTTATAACTGTGAACTGCATGTTCATTGCAGGAAGGGGTGTGGTGCATGCATATAATGAAGGGAATTTAATGACATTGACTTTATCAACTCCACCAAAGTGAAGACAGTAATAATGTAGCTAAAAGTATGACTCAGCTGTTAAATTCATGCACCGACAGCACAGGAAATCACTGAGCTGCTTCCCAGTATGTGTTGAGCGGAGCACCAGCCTGCACTGGTTTATGATGCCTTCTGTAACTCCCTTAATTAAAGAGGAGTGCTAAAAGTGTTAAACAAAAATACACAAAAGAACAAAGCTGTGTGCCTATACATGTGTTCAGTATCTAAAAAAAAGGGAAAGAAATGTTTTCCACTTTGATAAAGGGATGTAAAATTATAGATGGTAACTTAAAACAAGAAGTGCATCAAAGTTTTTCTCTAGCCTGATTTGCTTCCATGGCTTCATATCAGTAATTTTCTTTTATGAACAATAACAAGCTTTCTGAGGGCAGTAAAGACTAGAGTCCAATCACAAGGGTTCATTGTTAAATCGTACTGTAGGTGAAAAGAAAAGCAAAGTGAAAGGACATTCACCACAACAACAGTTCATTAATCCTGATACCAATATAGATAGAGAGACATACTGTACCATATTATAAACAGGCACATCAGCTGCTAACATACAGTAACTGTTGTTAGAGACATTTTATTAAGTAAACAGTAAATTAAAGTACAATTATACCTCACATAAATCAATATTTGTTTACTGCAATGTAAAACATGTTTTGCATGAGAAAACTAACCCCGTGGTTCATCACAGTTAATAAGGAAAAAAGAATAATTTGAAAATAACTTCCTGTTATTATACCACCATCTCTTTGTGATGGATGTTTTTTTAGAGTCTGACCACAGTTGGTGAATGTCCTGTTAAGGGCCATGATTCATGGTACATACTAACAAGCAGTTTGAAGGCACATGAGGATGCCGTTTACTAGCTAAAGGGTCCAAGAACCAAAAGGTATTGTATTTCCATTTCAGAAATGTATTTTATTAATTGTATTGTGACCATAGATGCTATTAGTAATCCCTTCTGCAAATAAAGTTAGGAATCCGACAGAAACAGCTAAACCCAACGGTGATTATGTCCAGTGTCAATATTTGTTTCTGCCTGTGATATTGTTTTCATAAAATGAGAAAACCACGTAGAGAATAAAAGTGATTACATGATCACATTACAGTACAGTGATGACCCAAATTGATAACTTTGCTACTGATTACTGCATGACAGGGCCAGCCAGCTGATAAATATGACAATGTAAGGAAAAAGATCATGTGGTCTCTGACTACAGAAGGAATATAAATGGATTGGCAATTTGTTTATAATTTTGTAATGTCCCTTCTGTTAATGCTACTTTATACTGTTATAGTATTATGTTTAACTGGCACAGCGAGCATGTATAATGGTACACTGTAAATGTAGCGTTTATGGATGAAAACAACCTCAAGTTCAACAGGGTCCTGTTGTGATGCTCCAGTCGCTGCATGATTCCACAGTGAGAAATGCACTGACTCAGCACTGCCATGGGACATGTGCCGAAACAGACAACTAATTCAAACCAGTTAATTTTGACTTTGTTTCCAGTCAGTTAGTTCATGTCTTTCTAAAGAAACACAACAGCTGACAAGCCTTTTAAAAGCTGTGACTCAGTTCTTCGCCCCCATTGATCACTGTCTACCCTTCTGTGATTTATTCCCACATGGCCTGTGCCAAAAATACTACTTGTGGATATCACTGTATGATATTCATTTGAATTTAAAATAAAATATATATATGAAATATCTTAACCAAGCCACAAAAGAAAAGGATGAGAACCCAGCTTCTTTTAAGCTCAACCCTAATCACACTCTTCTCTTTAGTCATCTTAAGTCCCTGTGCCAGTACAGAGTCTCTGTGAGGAAGTAAGGTTAAACATTAGCAATCTACAGGCCAAACCTACTGCAACTGATAACATAAAGACAAATGAGGTTTCCACTGGACAAAGCAAAGGGGCCAGCACTGACTCAGAGGCCAAACACTGGTATGTAACAATAGGAAGCTATCAGAGCAGATATCCCAAGCACAGCTGCAAGAGACTGACCTTGTTCCCTGTCCATGATGAGGGAAGTCATACATGCAAATAAGCGAATATGACAGGGCAATATTTGGTCTATGATCTAAGAACATGGAAAATAAACTAAACAAGAATTAAAGGATGTTACATCGAGCTAAACTTACAAGATTATGTTGTCATAGAAACGATTTTTAACAAAGTTAATCCTTTACTTTATTTCCTTATTTCCTGTTTGGAGTAAAAGAGAAGTGGTCTGTGGTCTCAGACAGTATGATGCCAAAGATAATTCATCAAATCTCATCAAACAATTCCATCTACTGGAATGCAAACTTCACTTCTAGTTCAATGGGCATGTTTACCTGCTAGACCGTGAACAAACATAAACATCTACAGATACAGCTGTCAACGTAATGGTGGCGCTAAAGGAAAAGTCAGGTGACACAAGTCATGAGGATTCACCCTCTGGTCACCGTGATTCTCTGCACCAAATTTTATGGCAATCCATCCAACAGTTATTGAGAGATTTCAGTCTGGACCAAAATGGTGGACCATCCCACCATAGAGCCAAGCTGCTAGCATGGCTAAAAACATTGCATGATTCAACTTACATCCCATGATAACTCCATAACATATTACACCTGTGTAATTATTGGCCAGACGGGAACTAGACTGGTTAATCTCTGAGAAAATGTGTCACACGGCTCTCTGTTCAGTAGCTTTATAAATGACCGTTGATCAGCTGAAACAGCTGCATCCTCTCCCCATCATTCACAGTAAAAACACGGTACCTGAGACTACAGCACCAGAACTGCAGCAGAGTAAGTAGACCAGTGGAGTAAAGGGTACCACAAGGCTTCCCTGGTTGGTAGTTTTGACAACAAGGCTGAGGCATACATACAGAGCCAAACCGTGCAGTACTCTTGGCCACAGGAGAGGTAGTACACACTGCTCAGGGGACACAGTCAACAAACTGAGTCACAAGGAAAGAAAGCCGCTGGGTGCTCCTCATCTCACCACTTCCAGGATTCAGAGGGTTTTGTTTCACATTACAAGAATACTCGAGGCATATACATTATCAGAATTCACTGATAATACATGAATATTAAAATATGCCTTTATTGTAAGTGACAACACCCACAAATGATAATGCTTAGCCCTCGTGTAGTTTAATAAAGGTCCTTTAGGTTGAACTGATTTTGGAAAAAACTAAATCAAAATGGGGTGTCACTCCATCTTGTTCTATGTCCACAGTTTTTAATTTGGCAAAACTAACAGCTTCTGTTTAGTAACACACAAATAAAGAAGAAATTACTCAAACAATAACCAAAATGTCAGTTATCCAGCTCTACTGAGGAATTGTGACGGAAGATATAGTGCCTTAAAATTAAAATAAAAAACCCATTTAACTGCAAGGCAGATACATGGATCCATGCCTGAGTTTCAAGGAAAAACAAGATATTTTGGCCAATTAAAAAGATGAGGTAAGTGATGGATTAAATTATTGCGAGTGTGGTATCCATCTCTACAGTAAAAGGCTATAAATGTTTTTGTTTCAAGAAAATGCTTCATCACTGGATGTGCTCATCTACAACTAAATCTTAAGCAGCAAAAAATAGTACCACATCTGCTCGCAATAAATTCAAAGATTAAATAATAAAAGCAATAGAAATGTTGCATTTCCATTGAAAATAGAAATAATCGAGTTGCATGAAGAAGTAAAACCAGATTTGACTCAAGTGCAGGCTTATACAAAGTGAAAAGCTCACAAACTTTATGATAGTAGACAACTTGAATTTACAATGTGCAATTTATATGCTTCTCTTATTCTGAATGATTTACAACAAGTGCAACAGTAGAATAAGTCAACACTTATTGAGGTCCGTCATCACAAACAACAAAGCAGTGAAAATATAGTTGCAGCTTTGTAACAAAGACGTATGGATCTAATCAAGAGGAGTGTGTGAGTGCACTGAACCACAGCAACAAGCCTAACGAGTTCCCCAGGTCCACAGAATGGGTGTTTGTCCTGTTTTCAGAGAGAGGGCTTGAATTCCTGAGCAGATCTCTACAGCAGTGATCGGTTTGAAAATAGAGCGCCAGCTTTGAAATGAAGGGAGAGGGGGGTTACTCAATACGCACCTCCCTCTAGGAGAAAATAATGCAAACCATCTGCTGCCATACCGACTTGCTATTCAGCATCTGGTAGAGAAGGAACCAGTGAGCGATGCTGTCGTCTGCTATTCCAGACAGTTAGAATGACAATCAGACTATTTTCAGCCTCTTCTACTCTCTACATGAGCTAACACTCTCCTTAAGCTCTTCAAAAAAGAAACTGTAAAGACAAAACCTATACAACAGGTTTTCATTTAGTTTGACTAAACCTTAGAAATAGTTCTTGAAACTTCTTTCCCCTGTCTGTTTTAGATGTTAAGTTATACCCCTAACACCATTATATTAATACTTCTGTCATTGCTGGACCTCACCAGAAGAAAACAGCTGCTGTTCATTCACTGTAAAATGAAGGCAACAAAATGAGGCAAATACACAAAACTACAGCAGTAAAAAAGTTAATTTTAACAGAGTGTGTAAGTGATAACAACTCTATAAAAGCAGAACAGGAATGTCGCAGAAAAATAAATCACATTTTTGCTTTAATCACAGCTCAAGTGCAGAAGCTCTATTGTGCTGACATATTATGCAACCTTTGTCCTTTGGGTTTGTCTCTGGGCAACCTGACCTACAGGTTCAATACAACACTTCAGATGGCAGAATGCTACCAGTCCTATGTGTTTTAAATAGACATTGTTTGTGTGTATGTGAACAAAGCAACAGGTTTGAAGATGCCATAATGCATTTAACATACTACACACAGACAGGTTATTCAAGAGGCTCTTAACTTGGAGGATGTTTGCTTATCCTGTTCATTGAAAGGGTTTTTCTGTATATTTCTGATTTCAACCCAAAACAAACTCATATTTTGTGTTCTTGAGGCAAATAACACCTTTAGTTAAAAGTGATGTCACCAATAACAAACCAACCGCCATATTGTCAAAGACAAACAAAATTGTGCTAAAAAGCTGCATCACAGCTGTATTATTGTGTACAACAGCCAAGTGGGGACTCTGCCACAGAAGACTGTGGCTTGAGGAATTATAGCCAAAACACAACGACAGGCCACACAACCTCCTCCACATCTTAGCTCTAGGCGTGTCTGCTTCAGGGATGGCATTCAGTAACCAGGAAAAACCTGTCTCCATGTAATGCACACACACAAAACAAGCTGCACACATACAGTACACACACTCCACCTGACACATGCACCCTGGCTGAAAAACTGGTTTTTAAGAAGGGGCTGTACCTAACACATATTACTTATGTTTTTAAGTGACATTACATCTCTGTGGTTGTCACTGTGACATGTCAAATTCAACAGCTCTGGGTCAGGGCTTTCTAATGACTTTGTTTCCAGCCCATAAAATCTGTCTGTCAGAGGGGCTGTGAGGATGAAGACAACAGGAGGGAGTTCGAGGAGTCAGAGAGAGACTGAGGTGATTTTTGTCTGATTGTGGGATTGATGATAAATATGGGAAGAATAATGCCAAAAGATGCCTTAAATAATGAAAGAAATACCAAGCAATATCACATATAAGCTAGCTTTTCTCATTTTCCTCAACAAGGCAACATTAAAGCAATATGCCAAGTTAACTTACAAAGACCGGAGTTGAGTAAAATTTAAAATTTGGTTAATAAAAAAACGTGTAAAAAGATAGCCATAACAGAAATGGCACTATTTAAAACACGTTTAATTTTTGGGACTTATTAAATGTCATATTGTTGACTAGGATAAATATATTGCACAGGCGTTGTTGTTGGCTTTTATTTATAGCTACTGGGCCGTAAAGGCAGCAACAGTGCCGCTGTGTTAAATATTTGGATTATAGTGGCTGCATTAGGTCACTCGTGTCATAATATCTCGACCAATGTAAACATCACTCACCATCCTCTGCCTTCAGTCTTCTCTGTCCTATTCCTCGCGATCCAATAGGCTATTAGTACAAACCCCAGTGAAGTTCGCACTGTTTCAAAAACTCTAGTAGATAAACCTAAAGCCAGAGAGACAACAAATCCACGTTTACAGAAGAAATTCCCGATAAACTCCTGGAAGCATGGATGCGGCTCCTCAGCGGTGTCCTCCGTCCATTGTGCAGACAGATCAGAGTCCGACACTGACAGCAGCGGCGCAGTGTTCAAACAGCGAACTCGATGGTAATGTACGCAGGGAGCAGTGCCCGCAAAAGTCGGCTCGAAAACATAACACAGGAAACTGAGCCAGAAGGTCCAATCAAAGGGCGCTGAACGCGAAATATACTTAGTTACTGGGAGTGAAACAACCGCGCATGCGCAAACAAATGCAAAAATGGCAAAAATGTTCCACTTACTGTCTGTGCTGTCCAGTACACCATCAAGTACATTAATGTGGATTAGATTGTAAAAACAATTTTCTTTTACATTTTTAGTTGTTATTACTTGCCTTTCTCTCTTGTTTGTGCACAGCAACCATCCATTATCCTAACAACATACTGTATATTTCTCTTTCTGTGCTTTCAAATTGTACATGTTTTTTAGCTTCTGTCAAGTTGAGCAGTGACCAACACATGTCATGTTTAAGTGCAACTAATATTTTCATGCAATATTCAGTGTCCAAGCTGATACAAGTTTGTGAAAGAACAATATTTTTCTTCTTACATGCTGGATGTAGAATAATAATTTAAACTTCATACACACACCCCACGCGTGCGTTATAATCCCAGTGACTCACTGGCATATATCCAGTTCATGTCCTTTGGTTTATAACAGTGTTTATCTTTAGATTATCAATTAATAAATTACTTTTTTCCAACGGTAGTCCCCACATTTTGTACAGTAATTCAGTCACCCTCCCTCCCCAGACAGATAAAAATGCAACTCAAATGCCTTTCTCTTTTGAAGTGCATGGTTGGCATTGGTATCCAGTTCTCACAACCAGTCTCCAGCCAGGCAGAGGCTCGCCTTAAAATGATGTTGGGTGGTGAGGCGACTCTCTGGGTGTAACCTGTCTAACAGGCTGCCTCTGTACGCAGTAGACACGTGTGTGTGTGTGTGCGTGTGTGCTGTAGTGATATTTAAATCTTATTTTAGATATAATTTTACATCATTACAATATGAATGTGAATTGCTCACCACAACATGTTGAGGACTCACTTGTATTAAATATTACTTGCCAGTATCTTATTGATCATCTTAACTTGAAGTAAAACAGTGTAATTAGCAGTTGCAACTAACACTAACAAGCAAATAAAGCTGTTATAAAGTATGAATAATATATTAGTACGATTTACAGAGCTTTGGTGATGGCTTTGGTGCAGTATTTTGTCACCACCCAGTGGACATTATAGGACAACACATTATGAAAACGAAAACATTGGGCAGAACATTGTTGATTTAAATTTGTGATCACAGAAGGCTAAAGAGCATTACAGAAAAGATGGTTAACAGAGTATTTGTCAGAATCCACATACTTTTCATAAATCACTGTTTATTATAAACTTGCCGGCATGCTTTTTAAAATTTTGTCTCTACATCTACTTTCAGGCATAAAGTACTTAACATGTAATCAGCATACAACAAAAGTGTCATGTCAGGATGTAAGCTGTCTATACATCTACCAAACATTAAATCAAATGTACTTATAAACAGGAATGCCTATGGTGGGAAGCACATGTCTGTGATTACAGTTGATTTTTACATTTACATTTTGATAGCGCACATATCCGATTTTAGGCAGACTTTTCTCTGAAATATGAATTAATTAATTATTATTTAATTATGAATGTTTAATCTTTGTCTAAATCTTTTTACATTGATTTTTGAGACATTTTGCATTTCTTTTCATATGGAGTTGGTGTGCGTCACAATAGATTTGAAATGCAAATATGGGACTTGAGTACTGCTGAACGGACATAAGCAGTGTGTGCTACAGCATGGCAAGGCAGCACTGACAACCTAGTAATGTTTCAGGTTAGTCTGTTGTCACTGCACAATACTAACCTCATATCCTTTCAGAACTGTCAACCCATTCCCCATCTGTCCACCAAGCACCCTCCTCTGCCCACCACCTGCCCCTGCCTGCACACCTGTTCTTATTACTTCATCAAATCCCAGCACAAATGTCAGCCAAGTTCTCCTCTGCCAGATCATCTGACAGCCTTCGAGTTGTTGATTGTTAGCCTGCCTTTAAGCCTGTGTAAAGACAATTATACTCCAGGCTGCCATTGACTCCTGAGACTTCTTTTGGCTGAGGTTTCTGAAAGTGTTACTGTGATAGTAAACACAACACAACGTTAAATAATATGCAGGATAATACCCTAAACTCAGTTTGCTGTGCTATATGTAAATATGGTATGTTTGAGAACTTAAATTTGACATGATTTGTCACAATTTGCCACAATTCCTATGTGGGAATTAAGTTGTTATTAGTAGGATACTGAAATGTTTGGAACATTTAAGGCTGAAACTTTATGGCAAATGTTTTACAATATTTTTCAGTGAACGTGATGATGAATTTGTCCAGGATTCAAATAGTTAATCAAAAAAAGGGTCTTGAAGATAACTTATTTAAATGGGGTGAGAAAGTAATGAGGAGTTCATAAAAGTTTATGAGCAAATTAACTACTGATGCTAATTACAGTGCTTTCAGATTAATCATTGACATTCAAGGATTGTGCCAAAGTGATTCAGAAAAGAGATCATCATACATTTTCAAATTGGTGTCTCCTGGGATCCCAATATTATGACTTGATGTGGATAGATGTGGTGTAATAATTTCTTGAATAATACTTTTCCAATAGCCTGCTTGCCTAAAGTGTATTCAGTACACAATTCAAAGGCTCCAGTTATTGACCAATAGTGACATCTAGTGCATAGAATCTACAAGGTAAATGTATTTCTGTTGGAAGTTCAACCTTAAAATTACTGTTTTCAATGTTGAACTGGTCTTTTTTGGCCTGGGCATTACCATAGGGTCAACAAAAACTTCTAGTGTGGTCTGTTTGTCAGCTTGATTTAAAATTTGTGTCGGGTTTGGTTTTAAAAACGTTGTTTTACGCATATCAAATTGTTGTTTTATCTGGACAATCTGTAAAATTATATACATAATGATAGTATTATGTATCCAAAGTTGTTGTTTCCATAAGTTTTATATTGTGTGAAATAAAGTTATTTAAAAAAAATCTATCACACGCCCACAAGATTCTAGTTCTGTCAACGTCTCATGGGAGTTGTAGTCCACGGGTGGTGTACTTGATTAACGCTATCAAAATAATCGTTGTTTCAAATTTAAAATGACACGGTTATCAATATTTACAATCATGTATAGTAGTAGATATCTATTTGGTTAAGAATATGGACATAGTACCCCAGTCTTCTGATTCAGCTTTTCAGAAAGTTTGATGAAAGAAAGTCTCGGCACAAAAATACGTCTCAACAGCGGAGCCCGGAAGTAGGGCGGGACCTCGGCGCTTTATAAACATGGCCGTTAAATCCATTACAGCGTCAGGTACTGCGTTTGGCTGAATTTGTCAGACTTTCAGGAAGTCACTAAGGGAAACTAAGACCGTAACAGGTGGGAAGAAGATGTAAACATACTACGGACGCCTCTCAAATATTTTCAGTGTTTTAGTTCTGCGTGGGGACGACAGTTCTAAACTTCATCTAGTACTTTATGCTAGCTAGCTAGCCAAGCTAACGCAGACGTCTCAACGTTAACTTCTGTCAACTTTTTCAACCAGCTAAACTAGCGTAATCTGCTACTTGACCGCTTATCGAAATGGGGGAGTGTCGTTGCCGTCCCAGGCTGTCTCGATGAATATTTTACACACGGACGTCTCGGATTTATTCAGCTAAGGGCTGACTTAAACCTTCTTAAAGCCTCCTGTTGGGTTGTTTTTTCCACTGGCAGTATCCAAGCGCTTGCCAGGCGCCCGTTTAGGAACGTCACTGAGACGGCGGACATAAACAATGTTTTCTGTCAAACCAACGAAGCCAACCTTCAAGTGTTATCTTCCCCCTGTACAGGTATGTATTTGCTTGTGACTGATAACAGCTGACTGCTTTCATTATATTTTAACAGTAAAATATAATGGATACAGTTTCGTGAATTTAGGGTAAACTTGTCGTGAGGTGATGCGGAAGGAGAGTTGATATTTGAAGTGTGGTCAAGATTATAGTAAGAAAGCCCGAATAAGATGTGAAATCTATAAGCAGGTCCACTGACTTCCTGCTGTGTTGTAAAAAGTTGTAAGATTTATAGTTTGAAACGGTGCACCTCCACAAAAAATGCAGAAGCATTTAAGCATAGTTAATGTCAAGTGAAATGTCACTGGCTAGAAAAAGCATTTTTTCTCTGCTCCTGTTGTATTTGGAGAATTGAAACATCAAAGCCATAAGTTGACATCCTCTGTGTGGGTATGGGCACGTATTTGCCTTGTTTTGCTTACAGGTGTATGAATTTATCCAGACAGCAAGTCAAAGGGTTTGCTTACAGACACTGGGGCAGCAACCCAAACAAAGCCTGTGTTTGTACGGGCAAGGTCAAGAGTAGTTTTGGGAAGTGTTATGTATTTAAAGGTTGATTCTAGTTTAAAATCCTTATCATATTGTCACAGGAATTCTCTGGTTTTGGTAATCACTTGAAAATGACAAATTGTGAATACAAATTATACTGATTACGTATATTTCTGTCCAGGTACATTTTTCCAAAACAGTATTAAATGCACAACAAACATTGCAGTGATTGCACATTCATGAAAGAATATCAATGATGCACTAGATTTCTACACGTCCACTCCAAACACTCTTAAAGCTGAAAGTCAGCACTTTAACCTCATGGTCATTCATTCACTTAATATCAGTGTGCTGCATTGGAGCAAACAATGAAAAACACATGCCTTTCCAAATGCATATGGGCTGTCATTGTATCTGCAAGTGGTAGTGTATCTTTTGGTTCCTTCTAGTTTTGTAAACAGCCTGCACCAGGCTTATCATTGCTTAATGGTTTTTTGTAACTGTTCATGCAACATTAATTCTGCTGTCAGGATGTCCAGTGTGGTCATGTGCTGGCCACAGTTGAATCTTAGGTGTGTTGGGAAATCACAAGCCCTGTTACAAGTCTTTTCTTTCTTTAAAAAAAAATTAATTAGTTCTACACTTGAAAGTAATTTATATTTCATCCTTCTAAACAACACAAGGACACATTTGAGTGATAGTCGAGCCCCCCACCTAGTAATAACACATTATTTCCATTATTCATTAACCATCTGACGAGCTAGTGTTTAACTAACTTTGATGTGTCTTGTGCTGTTTCTCCAGACTGATGTGAAGAAAACGATTGAACCACCCATTAAAAAGTTGGAGCCCAAGTTACTTCAAGGTAAGTCTATTTCCTGCATCATCCTAAGAATAGTTGGCACCAAATAAAAGTTTTAACTGAACTTTGATCGAAAGCAGATCAGACGTTCTTGTCGTACTGACATTTTATTTAGACATTATGTTAATAACCAGACATAAGACTGTATTTATCTTTACACAGTATTAGATGTGGTGTATCCATCTCCTTTGTGCAAAGTGGGAACGTCATCAAGTAAGCAGCAGACAAATTATAGACAAAAAGGCCGTCATTGATTAAATGACGAGACAAAGCAGTGTCTTTCCCTGGTTCTAGACTTCTTAATCAATGCTCACGTCTTTATTTTGTTTTCAGTGGGTCATGTGACAATTGGGCCTCATTATCAGGCTAGCTTGTCTTGTTACTCATATCTCTAAATTTTTACTTTTACAAGAAGTTCCATCTAAACTATCTGGGAAGGTGTCTGAGAAGTTTGTTCTGAATGAATGGCTTTTTCAACACAGTGGGGTGTGTCTGACGGAAACCTTTTCTCAAAAGTAGTTGGCCCAATTCTCACTAAAATGTAGATATCTTTGATGGCTCTGAGGCATCAAATTGTCATGAGTCCAGCATAAAGCTTCCAAAATATAGAATTATGTTCCCTCCCTTTGTCCCATTTGCAACACTGTGAGTCAATGTTGCATTGCCGTAGACTGCTGTGTGGTCTCAAAGTCTCTTGATTTGGCCATGAAAGCCTGGACGAAACTCATTTTGTGGATGATAATAAGTTGTCATCTTTTTGTTTTACATAGCTGGCAGTGTTCAATCAGACTGGTCAAACAAGCATTTCAGCTCAGGCAAACGTATCACTCTGTCTCAACCTAAGCTAGTAGAAGTAGACCAAAATCTTAGTTGCATTCTGACGAATTGTTGTAGACATCTTCATTGACTTTAACCTTATTTTATTTTTAGCTTTTAAATTAATAAAAAGCAGGGACATCCTCAGTATTACTAATTGCTTGATTTCAGGCCCGCAAGTCTGTTACTTTGAATAAGCAAAGTATTCGGAGCATTGGCAATCGGTAATTGTTTGTCAAATGTCAGTATATTTGTGATTCCCCTTTTTTGAGCTATTAGAGTGTGGGTGCTGTAACAGGATTTTGTTCAGTTGTTTTCTTTGCTGTTTTCACAATGTGAGTGCTTCCTCTCATGAAGATTTAGAAACATAACCGTGAGCTCAGGTCCTCTCAGTCACGTTGGTGTCTCCACCTCTCAGTCTGGGGAAGTTACATTTTTACAGAAAAAAATCTTATCAAAAAAGTGGATTTTTAATATGGATATCTTAATTCTCTCAAGGTGTGCCAATCAATGCACATGTTTCTATTATGGTGCCAACGTCTTCAGTGTAGCTAGTTCATTTACTGTAGTAGCCTCCAATTCAATGATTCAGGTCTGAGCAGTTGACTTGAGAGCCTCATGGGAATGGTTCGACACACCCTTTGCATAGTGTTATGTTGTGTGTTATTTAAGTAAATAGAGTAAATACACAGCGATGTGATGTCCTAAGAGAACTCATAAGACATAAATGAGTTGTAGTTTGTTAGTTTTACATCTTTTTACATTTAGAGACACTCCTAAAAAATACAAACAAATCTTCATTTGCAAACCAGCTGTACTAGTGAAGTGTATATTTTTCAAGGTTGACATGAGACTAAATTCGACATGGGACTAAATTCCATCCATTCCCAGGCAGAATTTACCACGTCAGGGTTGTTGCTTCTTTCCCTTCTTGATTTTTGGAGCCGGACAGACTAACAGGTTTCATGATCTGGTTACTTGTTTTTAACTTGCTGTACATTTGCTGCACGCTGCTCTGAGGCAGTCCTTTTAATGTGACTGTCTGTAGGACTCCACCCTGCAGCCCCAGTTCTCATCTTTTAAAAAATCCCAGTGGAAACTTTTTATAGCCGCATTCTTGTCTGTGTTAATTGTTTTGTTGAGAGGCAAGGGTCATGTTACTGATAAAAAGATAGTACATTAAAAGCTGTCTCATTAGCCTAAAGTAAAATCTATAATGTGACTTGCATGTGGCAGAACTGAAGAGGGTTTCTGTCCCAGTGTTCTTTACAGAAACTGGTGACGTGTACCCTTTGGCTTTTTGAGATATGTATAAGTGGTTGCATAACTACTGACACATAAAGAAAATGATGTTATACAGTGTCTGCTATGCTTTTGGAGAATCCCAAAATGTATCACTGAAATGTTGTCGTAGGCTTGATAACGTTTGTTTTGCACTGGACAACTAGGTTCAAAAGTGATGCATGATGTTTATTTTAGCCTTAAGCATAGTAAGATTCTTCAACATTATTTAAGGAACTTGTCATTTCCTTTTTCTGCCAGTAAAAAGAAATGGGAACATCAATCAACAGCACAGAGGTTCATCAGGACGCGTTAACTCTCTTTTGGACTAGTTGAACCTGTTTGTAGTTCCTGTTTTTGATAAATAGACAACAGGAGTTCACTTGTTTTTAAAAAGTAATGTGTTTAGTTTTGCTGTACTCTGCAGATTGTCAGTATTCCTTTTCAGCAATATTGTCAAGACCAAAATCTGAACATTTGAACTATTATGATGCTGCTTTATGATGCTGTTTCTTTGCTGAGGTGTATATATGTGGTTAAATAAACAAAATAAAATAAACTATGTTTTGAATCTTTTGGTCATAATTTTTATAACAAATGATCTAAAATTCATGAAGCAAAACAAGGATGTTTAGTAAGTTTTGTTGCAAATCTTTTACTATTACATGTTATTTATTTTATGAAATTCATACATGTTAGTAATTATTGGATATCAGTGGGATTTAATATGGCAATTAACAAGCTTAATATTAAGTAGCATTTAATAAATAAATTAAATTAAATAATTTAATAATAAATGGTTATCTTTGTTTTGAGTCTGAGACATTGAGTAAAGGATTGCACACACCACTGTTTTGCCTGGTAACAGACAACCTCTAAATTCCTTGCAGAAAGTCGAGCACTAGTATGTTCAGGAAGTCGGAAGTCAAGGCAGTTGTTCTTTGTCGTCTTTTCTTTTCCTTTTTTATCTTCACTTGCTGTGTTCTTCCTTGAACTGTAGTGGCGGACTGTAGCTTTTACACTTTCATGTTTTTTTTCTCTCACTTGTTTGTCACCAGGCGAGATAGTAGTTAATGAGGTGAACTTTGTGAGGAAATGCATCAGCGCTGAAAGCAGCCAGGATGACCTTTGGGGGAAGTTGATCTGCACCAACTTTAAGGTCTCCTTCATCCCTCAAGATGCCCCACCTAAACAGGTATTTGTGTAGACGGACTTTAAAGCAGTTAAACTGTGCTGTTTTGAATATTTAGCTCTCCTTATTACAGATATAATGCTGTTGGTTTGACGTTCTGTCATGATATGATATTCCGTGACCTAATTTTTAATTCCTCATACAGTTTGTTGAACAGCTTAAATGCTTGGACTTCCACAGCCATGTTTGTATGTGTAGTGCATTTGGCAAAGAGGAAGGAAAACTTGTGTACTTTCCGGCACTACATTGTCGGTGTTATCGCACAAGAAGTGAGAGAACAGACGTCATTTCCAGCTATGCAGCAGATTGTTGCTGTAATAACAAGCTGGAACTTGATCATTGCTCAGTTTGAGGGCATCAACTCGATCTACCCACCAGTATTTGACACAATATTTCAGTGAGTTGTGGGTATTATATAATGTCACCTGGATATTAAACATACTTTTTTGTACCACAGAAGTCCAAGTTGTCCCACCTCCTGCTTGGAGAGCTCGACATCGCTCTCACCTGTCTGGAGCAAGTGGTAACAGGTACATCTGCTGCCAACATTTGTAGCATAACATTTGTGACAAACCTTCATTTATTTTGTTTGTTGTTTGAAAGTAATCTGCAGGTTTGCAGACATTCACCTTCTGACTTCCATATGTGGAAATCTTGTTACCAGAGCCCAAATGTTCACAAAATCAATCATTTTGTAAAATAACTAGCCAGAGTAGCCAAAGCTATTACTTAGCTAGTGATATTTAACGGATAAAAGCAAACTTAACGTAAGCATTTTTAGTGTATTTTTTTACCTAATCAAGTTTCTCTTCATTGAATAATAGATCGATCAGCTGTTTCAGCACAAATACCCAGTCATTCTGTAAGGGTGATCTGCGAACAGAATTAAAGTTAGATGGGCCCCTCATTAATCTTTGACAGCTTGGGCAACTGGTCTCGTTTGTTGTTTTTTTTCCTGGTCAGCAATCTGATAACAAGTGATGTCACAGCTAAAGCAGTGATTAGTGTCTGTGCAGCTTGGTTGGGATTAGCCTTGCTTATATATCTCATTGCTGTCGACTGCTGACAGTGCAAGGGAAACTGCCCAGAGCAAGGTTTGTTGTGATACAGTGATGAAGCATGAGGCATTGTTTTACCCAGCTTGTTTTTGACCTGTTTGACCTGGGCTACTAACGACAACATTATCTTTATGGGAGCTGCACATGTATAAATATGGTCCTAGAGCTGGGTATTATCAATAAATTATCTGTTTTTATTTTCCTGATAAGTGATTATTTGGCCATAGCTACTTAATATGTAATTTACCACAGGGTCGGGTGGCATGGTCTCAATGCTCCAACAACAGTTAAAATCCCAATGATATTTAGCTTCATTTTGATACTCTTAAATAATATTCATAATAGATTATAACTTTGTAAGGGATATGTTTAGGTCAAGGTCATGGGTTACTGTTCTGCATAAATGCAGCACTCTTCCTACAACTTTCATTTAAACATGAATGGATAAAGATAGAATGTTAAATATTTGATACTGTGGATTATTTGATATGAACTGCCCCAACTCCAAACATGTTGTGAAATTGCAACCACAGTTTTAATTCTCAAAATAACACAAAGGACAGTTATTCAGCCTTGGCAGAGATATGTGTTGAGTGTTTTACTGTTGACATTTATACCTGTTGTGTCCAAAGGGCAAGCTTTTAAATTCAATCTTCTCTCAGCATTGGCATCTGCGGATGTGGAAGTTTGTTTTCTAGTCATATTTTGTTTTTGTTCCTCTCAGTAAATTATACAAAGGGGAAGAAGAAAGTGTTGGGGTCAAACCAAAAGCTGAAGTTCAATCCCACAGAGCTCATCCTCTACTGCAAAGACTTGCGCATCATACGGTTCTGCTTTGATGAGGCTGGGCCTGAGAGTGCCAAAAAGGTGAGTGACACTGAATTTTCCAAGTTTTGTTTTGTATCAAATCCAGTGATTGAATTGTGGTCATTTTAAAGAGACAAATATGAGGTTAATGCTTTTCAGACTCTCACCAACTTTAGGTCCAAGTGAATCATGAGCTGAATTAATGGAAATAGTAAAATAGATATATTTACACCTAGCGTGAGCCTTTGTGGTTATTGACAACCTTGGCTGTTGAGTGTCATCTGCTGTCGTCTGTTCGTTAAACGTATGTCTTTCAAACTTGGTTAACCTGGATGCATTTTGGCACCATAACTACTTGGTTAGGCTTCCTGGCAGAAAGTTTGTCTATTTTAGGGAGCAGAAATTTAGTGCGGCTCACAGATTGTCTATTGTGGGCTGTTTTTGACGACCGGGCTATTCCACCCTTGTTGCAAATAACATTGTTGGCTACGTACACCTGCGTGATAATAGCATCGGTATGGAGCCAGAATAGTGGCCGCAACATTTGGCATAAAGAAGGCGTTGAAAACAAAACATGCACTTGATATTTGTTGCATTCTGATGTGTTTTTCAATTGGCTCCATACATCTGCCCAAAGAAATATCCTGATCGCAGTTAAAGCACATTAAAGCCACTATGTGTAAAGATTGAAAATGTCTATTTCTGACTTTGGCACCCTCATTGCTAGCATAAAAAAAAATGCACGCTGCTACGCGGCTCCTCTCATGGATTTGACCTGGGAACACTGAGATGAATGAACTGAACACAACCGGCTAATTTTTGTGCTAACAAAAAACTTGTCTTCATTATAATTTAAAAGATTCTACACACAGTGACTTAAACTTGTGTCTTTATACTATACCTCCAAATTACTAATTGCCCTGTATTAGCCATTCCCTTTTCTCAGTTTCCTTGTTGTTGCTGACCAAATCTTTCCTTTCCTGCCTGCGTGAGCTCACTACATACACACGCTTGGTTTCAGTGCTTTGACCCCTTCCTCAGCGACAAGAATCCTCTCACACCCCCGATATGAAAAGAAATGCCTAACTTCTCATATTAGCATCTCAAGCATTTTCAATGTGGCCGTTAGCCAAACAGTGAATAAGAGACATTGAGAACAATGCTCATTCAAAGGAAAGGAAACTGAGAATGGTCTTGATTGTAGGAACAACTGGCAACGTGACTCTGACTCATGTCCTGCGCAGAGAGACTGGATGGACAGATGTTTCATTATTCTAATTAGAGTTCAGTTGAGGGACCAGCAAGTCAGTGTGATTTTTATAGTAGCCATAGATTTAAAAATGTTGTGTTTTCAACTAACAAATCCCTCACTACCAGTATATATTGATATAACATGTACTAGAGATGACTAGTGGTGTTTTCAGAAAATAAACAAAAACGTGCACACAAGGGAAAATTTATGGAAGTCCTGTAATGCTGATACAGTGACCAATGCATTTCCTTCGTAACATTAGTCAGCTGTGTAGTGGGTTGAGCTGTTGTGGTATGTAGCAGCGGGCTTTGGCTGAAATTTCCTCTGTGCCAGGGAACTGTACGTGCATGTGAATGTACACTGCTACATGTCCGATCTACTGTGTCATCTGGGTGCAATTTCTGTGTAGGTTTTGGTTGACTTGGAGCTCCACAGCACATACCTGCAGCTAACAACAGCATTTCACTATGTTGCTGCGTTGAACAGAGTCTTATGGCCAGAGTTACAAGTTTAATTTATTTCAAAATGCAGTATTCACCTTATTTGATGTACTCTCCTGCCTATAACAGAATATGGAACGTTGAAAATTTAAAGAGCACTGAAAAATAAATGAGTCTGTCCTCCCTCACTCCTTGTGAGTTTATTTATGGACACCACGCATGTAATTACAGTGTGAACCTAAAACAGGGCTCTGTCCTCTTGTTTTCTTTTTTTTTTTCTTTGACATATGGAATTAAACTAGCCTATAATAGTAGGAAATTACAGAGCTGGGAGCAGCCTTGTACGCACGCATGCACACACACACACTTTTTCTGTATCCTCTCATGTTATTCACAGCTTTACTACTGAATGGTCTGCTTTGTGTGACTCTAGTGGAGCCACAGAGAGATTCTGTCCTGTAAACCCACAGCAGTAGGCTGTCAGTTAAACATTTGCTTTATCAGGTTTCACTTCTTTTTGTGTTTGTCTGGTTAAAGAACATGGCTCTTAGTTCATTAGCACTCTGAGTGAACACTGGGAAGCTGAATGCTTGTGATAAAACCTAATCTGCCTTGATAAAGTTTAATTGATTCTTCCGTTCAGCTGTACTTCTATTGCATTGTTCTGTGTGCCCCATAAAAGTACTGCTCCTTTTTATTCTAGGTTTGCCTTGCTATTGCCCACTATTCCCATCCAGCTGATCTTCAACTGCTGTTTGGCTTTGAGTATCAAGGGCGGCGATACCATGAATCTAAAGGTATTTGTTTTACTGCTGCTAAAAGACATAAGTTTTCTTTTGAAACTGTAACGTCCTATTAATCCCCATGTAATTCAATTCAATTGTATTTATATAGCGCCATATCATACCAAAGTTATCTTAGTGCACTTTTTGGTATAGAGCAAGTCGAGACCAATTCTTACATTTACAAAGTCCCAACATTCCCACCATGAGAAAGCGCTAGGCGACAATGGCAAGGAAAAACTCCCTTTATTTTGTAAGAATAATGAATTCCAAATTTGTCTACCCATGGTTAATTATTCTGCATTATGTAAAAGAAATCATTTCAAAGTGTATCTGTATTTGCAGGGCAGCAAGTCAATGGTTCCACCCCTCAAGGAAGATTACGGACCCCCATTTTTGACCGTTCGTCAGACTGGGATCGGGAGATCAAGAGAACGGGGGCATCGGAGTGGAGGGTGTGCTCCATCAACGAGAGTTATGCCATCTCATCAAGGTTTTCAGCTCATGTTTGTTTGTTTTGTTTTGTTTGTAGGCAATTTTTGGATTTGTAGCTCCTTCAGTTGGCCTTAGTGTCTACACTTTCTTCATAGGTGACTTTAGGAGAAAACTTTGAATGTGTCAGTGTAACATACAAGTCTATTTTGGACAATACGTGCTATTCATCTAAGTTCAGTCATGACATCATGGTGGATTTCAAAGTAAGGATCGTCCAGTCTTTTATGTGGAATTTGAGAAAAGAATCATAATTGCATAATAGTAGCTTGCACCAAACCGTACACATCACATGCGGCTAAAACAATGCTAACAGTACACTCATTCAGTTTCCCCTCAATTTAAACAAAGCAAAACAACCTTACTGCTAAAGATACTCACCAACTAGCTTAGATACTTGGAACAGGCCGGGCAAAAAAAGTGCTAACAAGTTGTTTACAGTACACCAACCAAGGCTTTTAATACCATTAGTACAATCTTATTGTATCTTAGCATGAAGCAACATACTTGGCTTATTGATGTGAAAACATGAGCATGGGTAAGTGATTTAATTAAGGGGAATAGCCTAAAGGTCCTTTTTCTGCTTTAGGATTTCACTTTCTGGGTGTCAAATTGGAAGTTGTTGAAAAATGTAAATCTATTTTCCGGTTTATGGTGTCTGGTGTTTGATTCCTGTGTAACGTCGTTCTCTAATTCTTCTTTTTAGTCTTCCAGAGTACATTGTGGTCCCAGTTTCTCTGGCAGATCAGGATCTAAAGCAGTACTCGATATTCTTCACTGATCAGCGCATACCTGTGAGTAATTATGCTTTACTTTTCTGTTTATATTGATCCCTTTGATTTATTTATTATTATGCCTATAATTTAAGGACCACCAGTGGAGTCATTTGTTATCATTATCTGCCGATTCCAAGAAGTGTCCAATTGGATTGAGCAGAGCATCCATTTTATTTGCCCACTGATGCATGTCTGATTTATCTACATTGTCCCTTGTAGCTCTGGTGCTGGAATCACCCAAATGGAAGTGCTCTTGTCCGCATGGCCAGCATAAGTGATCCATTACAGCAGAGGAAGATTGATCAGAGGTACAGAAAACTCCTGTCCTTCATTGAGATTCAATACATGTATTAAATGTGTTGTTTCTACTCTCTTTTTCTTCTTTCACACTGAAATTCAGTTGCAGCCTGTGGACGTTTAACTGCAGCAATAATAAATAGATATATATATACACACACACACACACACACACACACACACACACACACACACACACACACACACACACAAAAATGATGTATTGCTTAGATGCTGTGACTGTTTTTAAAGATCATCTATGTCTGTCTTCTGTAGGGTCTTTACTGCCATCACAAAAAGTCACCCACAGTTCAGTGAAGTCATCAGGTCAGAACTAGACAAGTGTCTTCCTAACATCCAGGACATCCAGGGTGCCTTTGTTAAAATCAGGCAGATCTGCGTCATAGGTGAGCCTCATTGCAACATTCAACTGTAACAATAAATAACCAGTAGTACCTCCTCCAGCTTCATGTGAACTATATCTCAAAGCACGAGTCGTTTGAGTGCAGATGGTTGCGGAGAGCTTGTGTACGGGTTTTGTAGGTGTTTGACTGTTTTGATTGTGTGCAGATCCTTTTGAGGAGTCTGAGGAGAGATGGCTGACATCTATTGAAAACTCACGGTGGCTGGAGTACGTCAGGTATGTAAACAGCCCGACACTGCATGATGGCTCTTTGTAAACTACCAGTGTCGTGCTTTATAAACGGCTAAACTTAAAATGTTTTGCTGGCCTTCATCACCTTTGTGTTACACCCTCATAGTTCCATCTGGAATATAACATGCCTGCATGAAGATTTGGTCTTGTACTTCTTATTTAAGATGCATTTACACACCCTGTAAACGTTTTATTTGTGAACTACATTTATAAATGTTGCATCTGTGGAAGTACATTATGTCCTTAATATTTCTATATTTTTTGTGTGTAAATATACATGAGTAAATATATACTGATGAGACGAGTAACTAGTTCGGACAGCATGATTCATCAGCCTTAAAATCTATGGTCTGGTGACAGACAGCAACTGGCTACAGCACTGATGCTTTTCTTTGGTATAAATTTATAAGTGCTGAGTTGGTCACTTAGAAAATGGTACTACATGTTTTTCAAAGTCTGTTAACATATATGTTCTGTTGGTGACTCAAGGGCTTTCCTGAAACACTCAGCTGAGATGGTGTACAACCTGGAAGGAAAGAATGCTTCAGTGATTCTCCAAGGTAAAACTCTCTCTTTAGTAAGTTGTCTTTATGTCGTTAGGCCCCACAGTGCTTCAAGGTCTCAAGCCTCACCGCTTCAAGCCGGGGAACCACAGAGTGACACTGTTTTTTATTCTTTATTTTATTGCACGTGAACTTAACTTTCATTAGCCCATCCGTTGTCATATTGGACCAATGTTTGGCTTCAGACACATTTATATAAATACATTTAAATTATTGTAGTTGAATTAGAATAAGTACCATATTATAGCCATCAGAGTGACCTTGAAAAAAATGGCTTGTTGAATTGTTGAAGCTTTTAATTTCTCTTTCTTTCCTTCATTTTTTTTTTTTTTTACACGTGTACAGAGGAAGAAGACCGAGACCTGAACTGTGTAGTGTCCTCATTGGTGCAGCTCATGTTGGACCCTCATTATCGCAGCCTCATTGGCTTTCAGACTTTGGTGCAGAAGGAGTGGGTGATGGCTGGCCATCGCTTCTTGGACAGATGCAACCACTTAAAAAAGAATGACAAAGAGGAGGTATTTGTCTGAGAGTAGATGTCCCACTCCTAGACCTCAAATATTCTCCAAGGCTTTTATGCTTCTTGTTGTTTGTTTCTCTCGCTTCAGTCCCCAGTGTTCACGCTGTTCTTGGACTGCGTGTGGCAGATGTTGAACCAGTACCCAGCAGCATTCGAGTTCACAGAGGCCTATCTGACAGTACTGAGTGATAGCATGTGGATCCCACTCTTCAGTACTTTCCTCTTCAGTTCTCCCAAACAGCGAACTCAGCACTTGATGGTGAGGGATACATACATGTGATTGTATATGTATTTATTTACTTGAATTTAATAAATTAATGTATACATGGAAATGCACAGTAAACAATGTTGTTTTTTTTATAACCTTGTGCACCTATTGATCACATTGAAAATTGGACTATAATCCTGAATTTAAATATGAAATTAATTATTACTTAAAATCAGAATTAGTTTATTATATAAAAAAAAAGAAAAGGAAAAACAAAGGAACACCCACATGTTCCTGTGTCAGTAAAAAACACTGCTGATACCGTGTAACAAACCAACATGTTTTTGTGGTCTCATTTCATGTCCAAGACTATCATTTCCTTTTTTGTGTGTCAGATAATTGTCAGGAAGGAGTGTAACGTAATGCATACAGATAAGAAAACAATTATCTTGTGGTCAGGAGAGTCACCAATAAATTTGACACAAGCAAATTATGACAATTTCTTTCATAGTGTACAATAATGTTTTTGTTTTTTTTCTGTAATTCTGTGTACAGAGCATGAATAATCTCGTGTTTACTCTGCAGGAGTTTGCCAAAAATAAAGCCATCCCGCAAGGAGAAGACCAGGTTGTGTATTTCCCTCCTGTTTGGGACTGGTCGCAGCAGTTCTCCACCAAAGACCAAACCCTCTTTAACAACCCGATGTACGTAGGCAAAGGAGCGGCCTGTGTTCAGAATGGGGAAGTGAAAACCTTCAAACGCACAAAGGTACATGAGACACTGAGCTTTACAAGTTTACAGGAGTAGTAGCAGCATGTTGCTTTGTGTTTGCTCTCTTCTTTTACTGCCTTGGATATCAAACAAACACTTTCACCCTCAGTTTAATCGTTTGCTGCCATTTTGAAAGGCACAAGAAATGTATTGAAGTGGGAAAACATATTTAGTACTTTTCAGAATTTGTTCCAGGAGTTTTTTTATGTTACTTTGTAGGTTATGTATCACAGAGTGTAAATACAGTGTAGGTGTATAACCTCATGTTAATAACCTTGTTATTTTCAAGGTCAAATTAGGATCAATAATGATGTGATGGTATATTTGAAATTGGTCACCTCTTCTTACAGTTTCCTCCGGCTGTTAGGAATTGCTATTTTCTTTTATGCATTTATGCTGAAATACACACAATTTCTGAAAGTAAATGTTTAACAACCAATCCGCCCAGTCAGCAGTTTAATTTATTGCTGCTGAGATTATATGGGTTGTTTTTGTTTCATCAGCAACTTAAGAAAAGGCACAGAAGGTGAATTATTACACAGGAAATAAATCATAGTTTGTATGTTTTAGGATCATGGGGATTTTTATTATCCAGGTGGAGATGCTCTAACTAAAAACGTGGAATGTAGATTGTCGTGTTTAGTGAAAATAATCAAATGCTGTTCTTCCTCCAGCAAAAAACGTACAGCTCCACGTTGCGAGGGATGCCCCTATCTCTGCGTAATGGACTGAAGGGTGGAGAGGACACACTGCCCCGACGGGGCTCTCTGTTGTCAGAGCTGAGGCCTGATTTCTCACCAGTGAAAGACGAAAGCCCATCAGAGCGCTTCTTCAGGGACTGGTTCTCTCGACCTGCTGACCAGAAGGGTGTCCTGATTCCCCTGCTCATGCCCTCACACATGGCTCTCTGGAAGCTCCTCTTTCTCCGCTGGGTTCCAGAAGCCTGCATTCCCAAAGGAGGCCCCATCACCGTCTACCACCAGCTCTCCCAGCTGGTTGATGAAATTGAGATACTACAGAACCATCTCAGGCAATATAAGGGACCCAGTCCAGACGGCACGCTACTCCCCAGCCAAACTGGGCCCCCTTCAGCCCAAAGGAGGATGTATTTTAAGGCCACGTCCCCAGCTGACCCGCCGACACCTCCAGACTACCTTACCTCCTCCTTTCCTTTCACCCCAGTGGGAAACCTGTGCCGCCGCAGTATCCATGGGACTCCCATTAGCAAGTTTCTGAATGGGGCGAGGATCTGGCTCTCAACAGAGACTCTTTCTAATGACACTGTGTGAGGTTGTGCAGCTTTAGAGCTCACTTTTCTGAGCTTAGAACAGGTTTGTGTAACAATAAATCCTGTTATTTTCTATTACCTCTTTCTTAAATACCAAGAAGGAAAATGAGAAATAGAAAGATTGAACTTTAGACTTTTAAATTATTTATAAGCTAGAATTTGCACCGTTGATGCTGCATTGGAATATGAGGTAATTCTTTTTTACTTACTTCGTCTACAGGCCTGGATCATTAGCATCCATTATAGTCAAGGAATTCAGATGAACTGAAGCACATCCTGCTTATTGGCCAGGGAGTTGTTACTGTGAGGTTTCCTCTGACTGTGAAAGATCATCACACCTACAGCATTTTGATCATAAGCTAACTTACATGCTATAGGACCCACACAGAGGGAGCTTTTGGAGATTTTAATATAGTTAAGATGAGGTTCAGCGCTCACACTCCAAGATTTATCTATAATCCACTGCACATTCTAAAGCAATAATCAAAATATAACGTGTGTGTAGTGATGCTATTAGTTTAGTTTCCTTTCCAACCTTTTGTTGAATCCTCATTGGTCAGGAAGACTTCCTCACTGTCATGGAACTGCAGAATGTAATCCAAATTTGAAATTAGAAAATGCCAGTTTTTATTGCAGCAGCAACGATTCATTTCACTGAACACTGATTTCCAAGTACTCAATTTGCTTGTACCTTCCAGGAAATGTAATTGTTGAAGTAATATTTTACATTTTATTTCAGAAAGAGGAACAGAAAATAACAACCCTTCTAACAAGAATGATGCTATGTGGTAAAAACAAAGAGGATCTGGCCTGGTTGAATGTAACAGGGCCTTTCCCTTTTCTTTTCTTTTTTGTTGCACAAACTTCATGCAATTTTCTTCAAGTGCCCTGATTTAATGGTTGTGTTGGGGTTTCACTGTAAGTAACAAATAGTGTGAGTTCAGGGTCTTACTTGGTCGAGTTACTCTTATTTTTGAAGCAGAGCAAAGGGCCTGCATTTTTAGTATCCTAAAGCAGGTGAAACGGGAAGTGGAGCTGTGAGGACTTTCATATTTCCTCTTTCCTTTTGAAGGGGTTTTATAAAACTTTTCTAGAGGCCTTCTGGTAAGGCACTGAAGAGAAACTATTGAGATGAACAGTCGCTGAATGAATAAATATTTGAGAGCAAAGGGTCAGGCAAGTGCTTTGACTCAAACCAGTCTCTAGTTTAGTACGTAGTGAAAAGGATTTCAGGCACTGAAGTTACTGATCCAATGAACCGGCCAGTGATTGGTCAGTGACGAGTGACACGCTTTCCAGGCTGCACATGAGAAAACATGAGCAATAAATCATCTGGATTGCAAGTGTCATAAATACTGTGTAATTTTGACATTTCAAAATAAAAGACAGTTGTCAACTAGAACTACAGTCCACACGGGCTGTTTTAAAGGAAAGGAATTGAAAGAGTGAGCACATTAACTGCTAAACATACTGTATAACAATACTTGCATTTGTAATAAAATGTGTTGTTTTTATTTCCAGATAACGCTACTATACATGAAGGAATGATATAGTACAAAACCAAGCAGTAAAGTTACTCTGCTACCAGGCAGGGTAGTGATGGTGTGTGTAAAGATGTTCATGATGCAATCACTGAATTGTCTTGTGAGCTAAACTTCCAGTGTGCTGCAAAGGCTTTGAGGTTTTCTACCTGCTGAACTAGGGAGTGGTTTGAGGGGCATCAAGGGGACGTGGATCAGTAATCATGTGCCCCTTCCTTTTTTTTTTTTTTTTGTGAGGAACTAGCACTGTGTAAAATTGTAGTATCCTAAAATAACATTTAATAAAAAAGCCATTTGTAATTCTAAATACAAGACCACTGGACAGACTCAATACCTGTCCTATTACAAAGGAGCATTGATCCTTAGATGATAGATTACCCGTTTCCAATGATGTTCAGATAAACTTGTGATTCTTTGGCAATAACTAGTTCCAAATGCTATTAATTGCACATTTTACTCAATATATAGAATTGTTTGTTTTTAAGGTGGTTGTTGAATATAATTTTAGCAAATATTATAAATACTGTATATGCTTAAAATCTTCCATTTAATATTTTTGATTAATGGTACTAAATAACTTTTATTCTTGACTTAGTCTTTATATTTTCTGGAGAGATATTTAAATGCTGTTTTTCCACAAATTCACAATGTTGTACTCTGCTGTGATTGCATGACGGCTGTGCTTCTGCGGTAGCGCAGTTTGATATTAGCAGCAGATGTATTTATTCAGTTATGCAAATGTTCTCTAAGAGGGATGCAATTTCTACTGTACATCCCCTGTGCCTTCTTGGGAATTTACAATTTTTGTAACTGTATTCTAAATCTGTTGACTTATTTTAGTTTTCTAAAACTGTTTAATCAATTCTGTAAATCTCATTAAAATTCAGAGGTACTGTACTGAAGCTGTTTTTTTTTCCTAACAGAAAATAAGCCTCAAATGTGTACCAGTAACCAATCATTACATTATTTTTCAAATGAAATTGCATTCTGGTCTTTATTTCACTGGGTCTTGGCCTATGAAAACAAATCCATCCTTGGACAAGAATCCAATGATATTGTCTAGTAACTAAAGATGGTATAACACATCTGAAAGAATTCTGCAACACAGTTTGTACAATTATACAGTGGGTACGGGAAGTACTCAGACCCCTTTTAAACTTCTCACTCTTTTATTGTAGCCATTTGCTAAAATTGAAAAAGTTCATTTTATTTCTCATTAATGTCACTCAGCACCCCATCTTGACAGGAAAAAAAAACAAATGTATACATTTTTGCAAATTTATAAACAAAAAACTGAAATATCACATGGTCATAAGTATTCAGACTCTTTGCTCAGTATTGAGTAGAAGCACCCTTTTGAGCTCGTACAGCCAAGAGTCTTCTTGGGAATGATGCAACAAGTTGTTCACACCTGGGTTTGGGGATCCTCTGACATTCTTCCTTGCAGATCCTCTCCAGTTCCGTCAGGTTGGATGGTGAACGTTGGTGGACGGCCATTTTCAGGTCTCTCCAGAGATGCTCAGTTGGGTTTAGGTCAGGGCTCTGG
>JAVQJD010009838.1:0-41561 GCA_036023655.1 Nannoperca australis | reverse complement strand
CCCCCCCCCCCCCCCCCCCCCCCCCCCCCCCCCCCCCCCCCCCCCCCCCCCCCCCCCCCCCCCCCCCCCCCCCCCCCCCCCCCCCCCCCCCCCCCCCCCCCCCCCCCCGCCCCCCCGCCCCCCCCCGGGCCGTGGAGTGTGTGGGCCGGAGCGGCCCAGGACGCCTGCTCTCCGTCCTTACACCCCCACTGCTCCTGACAGCCGAAGCTGGGCTGCTCCGGGGAATCCTCCCAGCCGTCCCCTCCCTTCAGATCCTCCAGGTCATCGGGTGTCGGTCCCCTGAGGACTTCCAGGTCCCGGTTCTCGTACAGCAGCGTGGCGGCGCAGATGAAGATGAACAGGCCCACTCCCATGACCACGGGTCCGGCCAGTTTCATCCTCTCAGCGTGGGTGCTGCGTCGACCGCCCGCCGGCTTCGGGGCTGCCGACACGTATCCCGCCACAGCCACGGCCAGCCCCACCAAAACCACCGCCACACCCAGCAGGAGCCACACGCCCGGGGCGGAGCGCAGGTGCAGCTTGGTTTGGAGGGCTGCGCCTTTCCTCAGGTGTCTGTGGCATGCCGAGAGGCAGACAGGTGAGGACTGGGTGGAGTGGGAGGAGGCGGGGCTGAAGACGGGACTGGCTGCGGTCATCCTCTGGCTTCAGACTGAGCAGACAGAAGAAGAAGAAGGGGGGGGAAAAGGACAAAGAGCAGACATATATGAATTAAGCGAGTCGGCGTTGCACCGGAGCATCAGAGGGAGAGAAGATAGTCGACTCTGCGTTGTGCACAACAGGAAATAGCTGCTTTAATAAGACATGTGGCGGAGTTAATGAGATGCCAACCGTCCTGCAGCTCCTCCAGTGTCTCTGTGGAGCCGCTCTCTATCCCGCAGCAGCTCCTCTGAACTGGCATTGAACCACTCATTCATCATCGCGGGGATAAAAACGAGTGACCCCTGTCGGGACCCTGGGATTTCACTTCACAATCTCGCTGCGGTCATCAAAATACAGTCACATTACTACGGTTACAGCTCCAGCTGAACTCTGACAAATGATATAACCCCCCCCCCCCCCCTCTAAGTGATTCAACAGGACGCAAACGGGAGATGATAAACTGACTATCAAGTGATGTTTCATAAGTGCTCTTACGCATGCATCTTTAATGTTTAATATTTAAATCCGTGGGGCACGACAGCACTGTTGCTGACTACAGTGATCTGCTGCAGTTCACCGTCCGGCTACTTTAACGCAGTCGGTACAAAAGCAGACTGAGTACTTGCCTCGTTTTGGACGTAAATCCGAAGCAGAAACGGGCTCCTCGGCATTATCAGAATAAATAACCCTCAGTTGCCTCATTCCTCCCACTCCTCCGCGCGTCTCCTGCGCCACTTTGATCCGCGGTTAAATCCAGACTTTCTCTTAAATCCTCCTCAGATTAAGACCTTTGCCACCGCTGGCTTTCCTGCGCGAGGCAGCGTGCGGCCGCCGACGAAGCTTTGACTGTAAAAAAAACTGTCTTACTGAAAGTGGTGCAAAGCTGCTCTGCCTCTCCGTGTCTCCTCGCTGCCTGTGCGCCTATGCAGTCTGTGTTTTGATTAGTTTCTCTCTCTCTCTCTCTCTGTGTGTGTGTGTGTGTGCGTGTAGAGGAGGGGTCGTGGGAATCTGTGGCTGTCCCACGGTGAGCCCAGTTATTCTTAGTGACCGCCATCAAGTTAGTGAAGAAAGCGGCCACCTCAGAAACAAACAGACGAAATAAATAAATATATAAAATAAATACATCAAATGTAAAGAAAAAGACCACTTACTGAATGCACCATAGTTATATCTTTTAAAATACAAACCACACTTTACATTTTTGCTGACTCATTTCAAAGCCGTGAATTGACACTTTTAGATTTATGTAAATAGTTTTTTCACCCCGCCATCAGGCAGCCATCACGGTTTCCATTCAGTTCAGTGTGGCATCAAAAAAAAAGTGAGAAAAAAAGATTTTGCTTAAAGGAGAACAACTTTTACATAAAAATGTGTTTACATGTATTGTGAAGTACTACTGCATATGTGACACATATGTATACAAGTTGTAAAAAGCCTTTTGTGGCTTCAGAGGAAGCTACTGTGAAGTCCGTTGGGGCTGAAGACTACAAGACAAGTTTGATAATGGAAATAAAAAAACCTCTGGAAGTGAGGTGACCAGACTCTGTAGCTCGCTCCTCATCTCTGCTTGAGGCTACATTAGCCACTACTAGCATAAACACACCCGAATCTCTGACTGAAGTGTCTGCAATCAAAGCTAAATCACTATACTACATCCTGGTCCGCACATCATTCACATCTGTAGGTCACATCTGGGCCACTTTTGGCTCATTTTCCAGCAACTGCAACAGGCGTCGTATGGCCAACAACAGATATGGCCCACATACTGTACCACTAGCCAGCAGTGGTGTGAGCCAAACCACAGTGCGTTGGGTTTTTAGGTGAGCTGTGATGTATTGATATACAGATATGACCCACAGAGCATGCTAGTTTCTCAGTGAGTGTTGCCTATTTGCACGTGGGTCGTGTATGAGCAATACACAAGCCAGTTCTCAGTTTGAGGGTTGCGACCGCATTGCGATATGCTGTCTCAAACAATCTGCCAAACTTTGCCCATTTTACAGACAATATTCCACAACACCCGAATTAGCCTAATTTAAATGTTTAGTGAATTATTTTAATAAAAAATACGACTACATAGCTATATGACTACATGCACCTGATCTAACTTTCCATCAAATTATTTTTAAAGTGAATTTAATATGTATTGTAAGATTTAAGATATGAAACAAAATGAATTAAGGTGAATATACATACAGAAGTGTAGTGAAGTACCCCATAATTATAATGTGACTTTGACTTGATGTTCACTGCAAGGGGTTCCCCAACATGTTTTGACTCTGCAACCTAATTTTCTAAACATACAGAAATAAATTGTAAGTCAATGGCTGCAGGGAAAATACATCCAAATATCTTAAACACAAGCATGATTTGCAAGGTGTCCTAAAAGTGCTATCACTTAAATTATAACAGCTACTGAGCTCACGTCAACACATCAGTCATCAAGGGAACTGAGGTAGACGGACCTTGAGTTGTGATTGTTTTGTCAAACTAATGTACCTCAAAAATGTATTAAGTAGAGCACTTGAGTTCAGGTGTTTTCCCACCACTGTAAATAAGTTCAAACTAAAATGTACAGATAAAGACCACAGTGTGTGTGTGTGTGTGTGTGTGTCGGGTTAAATGAGGACAGCGGGCAGTGTGCATCTCTTTTATTTTCACCCATTGCATCAAACAGCCACCTCGGAGTCAGAACAGCGTACCGTTACCCCTTAAATTAGAATACATAAATAAAAGCTGTTTGCATATAAACAGTTGCTGATGTACACATTCCAACTTGCTGAAGTACACGCTGATTTACAAAGACACTGACAATGTTTTGTAGTTTTCTTTTTTCTCAAAATGTATGAATTGAGGCTCGTATTTTTCAGTTCACTGTCGCATTGTCCTTCCTTGTAGACAGATGTCAAGCCTTTGCATAACCAAGCAGGAGTAAACTCTGTTAGGGAGTGAGGACAGTCCTTTTGTATCTGTATACTATTTACAGTATGAATGACAGATTATTTGAATCAAACAAGATACTCAATATCAACAAAACAACCAAAAGCTGTTTGTTTTTTTTAAACATTCATATTCATGTGCCGTCGTTGCCCAAAAAGATAGCAGATAGAGAGAAACAGAGCTAGTTCATCGTCCCGTTCCACCTTAAAAGACTGCAAGTTTCCTTGATTTAACATTTAGCCATTAGCCCTGCTCAATCCTCTGACCAGAAAAGCAACACACACGGGCTGGTGGGAAATGACATCCTCATTTCTCAAACACATTTGCGCGCACACAAACACAAAGTTTTTGCCCCCCCACCTCCATTCAGTCTAAGCTTCAGCCAACTCCAATTTCAACAAACTCTCTTGCCTTTGGGCCTGTGGAGTGACCCACGTTCTCCACCTAGAGGAGAAAGGCTGAACTACATAGTGCTTCTGCTCCACTGGTTTCACATTTAAAATCCTCTCACCACCTCTCGATTGTATTTTGCAGCTTTAAAAAAAAGAAAGAAGAATCTGTTGCCAAATAAAAAGCAACAAAGCACAAAGACGCTTGTTCCATCTGCTCTGAGCTCAAGCACCATTACAGTTTAAATAAAACGGGAAATGCAACAGAATCGTGACACTAAATCCACAAACTGTACAATGTTAAGAAGCATTGAAGGTGCCTGTAGTTTTTTTTTTGTTTTTTTTTAACTGATTCAGTAAACAAACACAATATAAGTCAAGGAATCCTCATGGTATTATGTAAAAGAATCCCTAAGGTTGATCAATACTGTCCGTCATAGAGAGAGGAGGGAGAGACGGACGTTTCTCGAGATGATTGCTTCCACTTGTTTCTCTCCTGTAGCTGCACCACCGTCGCAGAGCTCGTCAGATGAAGCCTGTTCTGGCTGATTTTATCAAACGTCTTTAGCTGAGGAAACCAGTACGGAGCGAGCGATTCCTCGAGTAGTCGGGCCTTACTCTTCGTCTGCGTTCTTCAGCATGAGGATGGAGTTGAAGATCTTCAGGGCGGGTCCTAACTTGATTGACAGGATCTTGACGATGTCTGCTTGGGTGAGCAGCAGGAAGGCCTCGCCATCTATTTGCTGAAAAGACAAAAGGTTTTGCTCCATTTTCCCTGTTTTTTTAAATTTTATTTTACGGACTAATACAGATTCAGAAACATTGCAAATACAATGTTGTGCACACCGATTGCCATGGTTTTGGGATGACTTTTTAACCATATGAAAACTTGTTGACCTTATTATATAGGCTGAGTTATAGATGCAAGGGGACGCATCTTGGGCTTTAATGAAGATGGGTATATTACATGTCTTCATAACGAGAATACAGTATTTACAGTTGAACAATGTAATGTGAAATTAGAATGAAGTTTGTACTACTTTGTATATCTACACAAAATTGGAATAAGAATCATTTGGTAGCAAACGCGGTTGTAGGAGGTGCGAATCAAAAGTGTCTTTTTATTCTAGTCTGTGAAAATTATATTTTTATGGGATGTCTTATTACAAAAATGTACACAAATCTGATGAAAATGCAGGAACTGCATGAAATTACAAAGCTGCACAGCAGACATACTAATAAGGCAACTAAAAAGTTTATTAAATTAAATTATATTAAATATTTCTTTATACCAATCACAGTGTGCGAAGACATTGTGGGCCCTTTTTCCGTGTGCTTTATGTCAGACACCAGATTACAGACAGGTGGCAGCGATGCATAAACACTGAATTGATTGAGTCAGTGCTTATGTAATGCGGCCACCTGTGTGCGCGCCTTATGTTTTGGTTTTGAGGTTCTAGCACCCATGCACTACGCCCAAAAAAAAAAAAAAAAGATGAGTTCCTCACATATAATCATTTCAAATGCAAAATAAGTGGCTTAAGCCCCACTGTTTACATGAAGATTTCATCTCTCAATCTTTACCTTCATCGTGAATGACACGCACAAAATTGGAAAGCAATGAGGCGAATCGCAGCGAGCTCTTTCATGAGATAATCAAGAAAATTACTTTGTGTCTAATGTTTCAAAAAAGACTGGTGTATCAAAAAACTGATATTGGTTGAATACACCTAAGTAGTGCTGAAACTATTAGACAATTTAGACATCATCCTGGTCTCTGGTAAATCATTTTTGGACTAAACTATTAATCAAGCACTCAAACAATCATTGATAAATCAGTAGTAATCATTATTTGAATCTTAAGACTTGCTTACCTCCGTTTTAAAAGTAGCAGCATGTTCTTTACATCCCGGGAGTCCTTTGACAAAACTGGCCACCTGATGAACAAAGAGGAACAAACTTACAGCAGAAAGCTTCAGGCCGGCTGCCAAACACAAGATGTTTCCACCAATAGATGTTGATCTACTAATCAAAGTGCCTTTATTGGACCTCGGCTGTTAACCTGACGGGCAGAAAGACGGCACCAATTCACTGCAACAACCGGAAAAGCTCTCCTTGAATATTCATGCTTTCCCCCGAACAACAAGATGCCTTTCATGTTGGACGAGTGAATGAGGAGCATGTCTGCTTCTTTTTTTTTCTCGTGTGCTGGCGCGGTCTAAGTGTGTAAGCATGTCTGACCTCCTCTGCGCTCCAAGTGGCCACTCTCTTGGCAGTCAGCCCCAGGACCTCAGGCAGCAGCTGGCAGTGTTTGTCCCAGCAGAGAGCCACCCGGTGGGGGGTGGAGGCAGAGATGCCGGGGGAAAACACAGACTCGTGGAGGGCCTGCTGGAGCGAGATGGCGTCTGGAGAGGCTGAGGAGAGGGAAGAGGAGGGCAGTCAGTGGGAGCGAGGGGGGGTTTGCGTGCTTTATTGCGTCTCGTTGGACATTCCCCACGCACCTTTACTATCGCCAATCTCCTCTTTAACGTAGTGCATTTTCAGGTATTTGGGAACTGGAGCAGTCCTGAAGAAAACAACAACAACAACAACAACAACAAACAAGTTAGAAGTTACTCTCTAATTCTGGAGGACGCCTTCTGAAGCGCAGCTTGTTGTGACGGTTTCAGGACTTTGTACCGTTTAGGCCTCGTTCCGTTGTGGCTCTGCTCACAGGCTCCACCCGGTGGTTCCGGCTGGCTGTTGCGCCCTGAACGGTCAGCTTCCCCTGTCACCGGTTTCCTAGCAACACAGATAACCCTCTCAGGTACACACCACTGGATAGGGTTGCATGCAAAACAGTGGTCGGGAGTGCAACGTGTCTTTCGAGAGGGCGCTCCTGCTGTTTTTGCGCACGTGTTCGGTCAGCAAACCTGTTCTGGGAGTCTTCAGCTCCGTCCGGCTGGTCTGGCGTCGAGGGAGTCTGTGTCGGTGTGTTCGTGTGAGGGTCGGGGCGTCGCCCTCGAGGATGAGGTCCACTGAGGGCGAGAGGTCGTTCCCCGCTGAGGCGATCCGGCAGCAAGCCCTCCTTGTTCAGATTCATCTCCGAGTAGGGACAGCTCACCTGACTGCACACGCAAAGACACAAACTTTAGTCTAAACAAGACAGAAATACACTTTTGACTTTTGGTTTGTTGTAATTTAACAGTTTACAAAAAATATAAAAAATAAACAAATTAAAGACTCAACCCCCCCCCCCCCCACACACACACACACACACACACACACACAAACAACACATTTACACTGCCGGCAGCCCACACAAGTATAAATCACATTTAAGGACAAAGAGACTCTTGCTTCTCCTCCTGTACATACATACACTGTCCCCAAACATTGGTAAAAAAATGTTTTAAATTAAACTATTAATGTTTTATCTGAGCATGAGATGGAAAAGACCTTAAAGAATAACAATTTAGAAAGTGAAATTTTCATAGATAGTGCCTTAAACAGCATTTAGGTTAGACTGTACTAATATAACACCAAAGGGTAAGTGCAAAGTAAGGACAAAAAAAGAATTCAGAATATGTTGGATATGAATATAGAAGAATATGAAATAGATTCACTATGAATTAAGTGAGGAATTTGGAACACTCAGATTGAGAAACACAGAAAAACAAAGAGACTGTGAAAGCACAAAAGCTGAGTGTGCTACTAACGTGTAGTGGGTCCCATAGCGAGGTCCTCTGATGTGGCCAACCCCGTTGCATCCTGGGGTAGGACATCCTTGTCCTGGAGCAGTCAATAAATCACTGGAGCCTGAAACAGACGCACAAGGGAGTATTAATAAAACTATACGACCGACTGCAAAACCATTTCTATTTGAACTGGTTATAGATTGTTCCCGACACCACATCCGTCGGGGCAGAGACAAAGGCAGAGACAAACTGCGCTGACTCATCAGCTGGTTTCCCGACGGGAATGGTGTGTCTCACCGTTGGGGTATTGCAGTGGGTGTCCAGTTTTCTGACACCACCCTACTGGGTGCAGATCAGGGCAGTCTGTCTCCACCCAGTAGTTGTACTCTGAACTCCAACCATCGAAATGTATCTAGAGGAGAGGAGGGGAGGGGAGGGGAGGGGAGGGGAGGGGGAGAAAACTGCAAATCAGACTCGAGCTGGGCAACAGAGAAAGTCAAAACGCATCTTGATGAGGAGACTTCTTGTGCCTTTAGTCGGTGGTCCTCTGTGTCCGCTATAGTAGCAACTCGGATGAGCATGGGGTTCCTCTTATCGACAGCTTCCACTTTCATCCCCAACTGGAAGCCATGGAGAGGTCGCTGCAATCACAGGGAAGAACAACCATCACACAACTATATCGTACTATTGTACACTTTATAAATATTTGTGTGTGTGTGAGAATCGTACAGGTTTGAAAGCCCGAGCAGGAGCAGCCTGTGTGCCCGTCTCTTCCAGGTATTTCTCCCATGAGAAGGTCTTGGGTTGCTTATATTCTGAGGAGAGGAAATTAAGACTCATTAGATCACTTAAGACAGTCCGCACATTAACGCGGACACTTCGGTCTGTTCACACGTCCTGTGGATCAAAGACTAGGCATGATCCACATGTACTGACTTTACAATGAATGTACTTCATTTGAACTTTTAGCTGTAACTTAACATTAGCTGAAATATATTTACTTTAAAATAATGTGTCAATTCATACTTTCTATAAAAACACAATGGCACAGAGAAACAATCATTTTATCAGCTTAATCGGCAGAATCTAATTTTCTTCTAGTATTTTTTTCTGATTATGATAGATTCTGCTTTTTTTTTTTTAGGCCCTACGGGATATTAAAATGATTCATACTGACCCACGTGTGTCTTGGTCTTTGTCTTACCAGCTGGCGTGGTCAGAGTTAGCTCGGCCTCTTCACAGAACCCAACAGGATGGATGTATGGACTGCTAGCGTCAACCCTTGAAAAATTAACAGTTACTATGTAAACGGGCACACAGCAACCGCAACTTCTTCCAGCTGCATAAACCTTTGCATACTCTAGTTAAAGTACACAGGCGCCATGCTGATGTCGTACTGACACTGAACTACCGTCAGCAGTCCTCCCCGTGTTCTGGGGAATATCTTTGGATCATACCCGATCTTTCGCTCTTAAACCAGGCTCTTACCAGTAATCATATGTGTCATCCCAGTTGTCGAAATGAATGAGCAGTCGGTTGTCAACGACAGCAGCAATGGTTGCCACACAGATCAACGACGGGTTCTTCCTGTCCACCGCCTCCAGCTTCATCCCTGCTCTAAATCCAGACGGAGTCACAGACTAGAAGAGAATTAAGGAAAATAAAAAGCACACACATTTAGCACATACAAATCCCAAATGTAAGAACGATCTGATGGCTTTGGAGGAGACAGGTACACTTTGGCACTCACTGTGTTGAGGCTCTTGAAAAGGTGTTTTGGGGCCAGCTGACCCCTGCAGTTCTTCACATACATGCTCCAATTAAACTCTCCATCCTTACAACCTACGAGACAAACTTACTCAGGAAGGTTGTTTGGAAAACCGTGGATTGACGTGTCCGTTTGTGTGTGTGTGTGCATGTGTGTGTGTATCTACCTTTAGGCAACAATAGCTTATGTCCATTCTTCTCACACCAACCAGCTGGTTTCATATCCCACGAGTCGGCATTGGCCCAGAAGTCGTAGCATTCTGGGTAGCCGTCAAAGTGGAGTCTCACCCTATAGCCTTGGATCTGACCAGCAAAGGGCACAGCGCGCACACACGTGTGAGGGAAATTCTTAATTATGCACAGGGATATATATATATATATATATATATATATACATACATATACACACACACACAGACTTTCGCTGAACCAAAACCACAAACAACTATCAACACCCATACCTCTGCGACAGTGAGAACACAGAACAGAGACGGGTGAGACGGGTCCAGCCCCTCCAGCTTCATTCCCACCTTGAAACTGTTCCTGCTTTGAGGAAACGACTGGTGCTGCAGAACAAATGCACATCACATCACAGCACAGTCGTGATTTGGCTCATCTGAGACCGAATAAACAAAAAGCAGTTGGCCGGTGAATATATGTAGAAATTACCTCTTTGAATAGTTTGACAGGAGCGGCGATGGCCCTCTCCTCTTCCAAGTAAGCAGGCCAGCTCCATGCCCGTTTCTTACCGGGTGGGGCAGTCACTGAGGGTGGGGCAAATAAATACTGAAGTATTACGGACTGTAGTTGTTGCATGGGGATAAAATGTTATCTGTAGTTGTATCTAAGACCGTGGAATTTGGGTAACTGTGTCAGTCATTTAAAGAGTGTTTATGGGATTTGGAATCACTGTCTGGCAGCAGTCTAACATACCCAGTTTGGCAATTTTGGCACCTCTTCTGCCTTTGGTAGTCTTGGCTTTTTCCTGCAAAAAGGTGAAATGAAAGAACATGTTAAAAAATGTTTTAGCATTTTTTGCAACTTAAAGACGAAGACAGAAATTATAAGAATAGAAAAATTCCAAAAGTTGGAAAACCTCAGATATTACAGCAAGACACTTGTAGCTCTGAAAGGGAACAACAGTGCAGATGTTAAGAGTATGCTCCTTACCTCTGGTTCCTCTTGGTTGTCTTCCTCTTCATCGCCGGAATCCATATAGATCTTCCTCTTTTTGCGCACACGTTTACCCAGCCTCTCGCCCTCGACTGCTTGATTCTCCCTCGCTTCCCCTGGAGACGATCTGCAGAAAAGACAGATTTGGTTCCCGATGAAACAAAACAGAATTATCTGAATGACAATAAAAGAGGCTTCAGAGGAGACCCGATGTGTGATTTCTACCTGCCACTGGAGGGCTGGGCACAAATGGAGCTACAGAATTTGCCCTGAAAGAAAGTTTCCCGGGGAGCACGGCCACCACAGGCCCGGCACCTTGACAGCTCCCCATTTGGGTCCATGTCACCGCTAGAGCCAACTTCAACGCTGGGCCCAACCTCCACACTGGGGCCCTCCATACTGGGGCCCTCCTCTAAAGACAGGAGCACAGGGCCGGGGGCTAGAGGACAAAGCGGAAAGAAGGGCTGAAACTGACGACGTTCACTGTACAAAACATGGGCAGAGCATAAAAAGCAAACGATTGCAAGTCTTTGCAATAACAATGTTGTAAGGGTTAAACGTGCTGTCGTACTTTTAGTTTGAGACGATCCTGGCGGACTCTGATTGGCTGGAGCTTTGGCTGTGCCGGTCTGTGATTGGCCCTCTGGTGGAGGGGTGGGAGTGTGAGACTGTGCTGGGTCCAAGGTCTTACTGTTAGGCTGTGCCTCCTGCCCTTTGACCTCTAGGTCTGTGACGATCTCAAGAGTCCCAAACTCTGTCATGCGGAACTGAATGACACGGGGGGAAAACAGATATGCTCATCAGAGTTTCCTCTTGAGCAAAGGTGCCGCCCTGATCCTGATTCATCTCTGACAAACAAATAGCTCTCTTTTTCCCCTGAAGGTTAATGCTCTTCAGGGGAAAAAGATTATTATAAATTATATTAATATAATTTGTTTTCACTTCAGGCGAGCTGGCCCAATTCTGCCATAAAACACAACAGGAAACCCTCTTACGAATCTGTGTGTGTTCAATGACTTGTACGCAAACATTTACACAATCAGGGATGATCCTGGACAGGAAGACGGATCTCTCTCTCTCTCTCTCGTACCCTGATATCACTGCCTGGCAGCGTGGCGATACCGTCCTTCCAGTCCAGAGCACCCATCATGTCAAACTCAGCTCCCTGCGAGGGGCCATCACTGGGTGGAGTGTCAGTCATTCCCACTCGGCCGATATCCCTGCAAAGAACATCGTAACAATCAAAGACATCGTCGTATGCTGACATAAAATCGTTACAGATGTTCAAAACTGAACAAAAGGGTTCACTCCACATCTCGAAGTTAAATTGTGGAATTGTTCTCCACTTCTTATGTTGCCTGTGCTCGATCAGCAGCGAAGCAGCCCCCTCTATATGGTTTTACCTGCAAGTGATTTGCTCCCAAATGCAGTTTCTACCTGCACTTGTAAACAGCGTTGCCCAACATCACCGCTAGATGGCGACTGCGCGCTAGCTTGCAGGATACACCATGCACTTCGATTTCAGAAAACACAGTCAATAATAATATTGTTTTGCTGGTCAACTAACAGGGAAATCCGTGCACAAACGGCCCCATTAGAGTGAACCTTCATCAGGACCAGTGACGAACACGAGGAAAGACGCCTCAACTTGAAGTTAACCACACAAGTTCATCTTTTCCTTGTTTTAACTGTATCTCTTAAAACCGGCTGTTTGCCTGGTTATGAACAAGTGAGAGGCTCGTTTGTTTATCAATTTTAAAGATAACATTGGTTTCTGCACTGACTGGCCAAACTTGAAAGCGTTTTATTCCGACTAATATTACGATATAACGTTTTAGTGTTGACGCATGTTCAACACTGAATTAAGGTGATATTTTCAGTTTGCATGGTGGTCATAACCATGTGAAAAGTAAACAACAGCCCAAGCTAATGGATCTTGATTAAGTTTGACTTTGCACTTCATACCTCAGTTTTATTCTAGCCATAAATAAAGTGTATGTAAGAGCGCCCATGATTAGCATTCGTCTTATACAAAATGGCGGAGCATAGGAAGAGGCCACCAACACGTTTAAACTATGTAAATTACTCAAGTTACCCATTTAAACAAATCCTGCAAAGCCGCTACGCGTCGAACAAAAGCAAACGCTTGCTGTGTAATTTCCTGACTTGGTGTTTTCCTTCACTCGGGTTATTTTCTTCACTTTCCCCTTGTCACGGAATGTCAGCCCAGGATGCTAGCTAGTGCTGACATGAAGCTAACAGTCTGCTAGCTCCACTCCGTTCAACTGAACTGGGGGTTGCTAGACAGCTAGCCGTAGCATTGTGACTGGATGCAGCCAGCTAAGGACAATCTGTAATAAATAAGTTTCCCGGTTAATAACAATAGGAAAACGCATTTTGCAAAACGTCAATATTTCGCACAATATCACACCCGCTCGCAACAACACGGCGCTACTGTTACGAGCTTCAACATTGTTGCTTGATTAATTTCTTCAATAGAAACTTGAAAAAACGATTTATTCTTGCCGTTTTAAATCAGAGTGGAAATAATGCGAACTAAAGCTAATTAGCGAAACGAAGGCCGCTTTTTCAAAAAATTTCCACTGTTAACGGCAATAAATGAGTATTTACGGTCGTATTGTTTAAAAATGTGGAACTCACCTCGTTTCTGTTTTAACTCTTATTTAGAGCTGGATAGAAGGAAGGATGCGCATGCGTGCAAGATGCGCTGCCTGACAACTTTGGGTCTCGGAAAAGTTCAGTTTACTATCGGTGGTCAATACCAGGCCTGTTTACACTCCCAACACGCCCAAAACTCAGTTCGGTGCCGATATAACGAATACTACCGATGGGCTGGCAGCTCACCGTCTCCGTTCTGCTCATAACAGCCTCAGAAGTGTTTTTCCCCCCTCAAGAAGTACGAGTGTGCATCAGCGGAGCGCAGGGACCGCAGTGTCTTCCATAACCGTCCAGGAGCGGTTGCTGCTCGCTCGCTTCCCCCCCACAGTTGAACCCCCTCCACGGCCGTCAAAACAGCCACGATGTGTGGACGCGATCCGAGCACGGGCGACAACATTGTGGGATTAAATACTCGGGCCTGTAAATTCACCCCCGAAGTGACATTTTTGTTTTAACCAAAACCAATACAAAAGCACATCGCAACACATGCATTGCTACACAAAGACTCTGTACTGGTTTGGTTTTTTTTTGTTGTTTTGGTTTTTTTTTTAAAGCACACAGTTATGTCGGCTGCTGCGCACGAGCTTTATACCAAAAAACGGGAACGTTACATTAAGTCGAACAGGGTGAATACACATATTGAGTTCAGCCTCGTCAAACCCGAACACAGCGCCACGTCTCGTGCGTGTGAAATACTTCTGCGGGGTTTGATTTTGGCCGATATCAAACCTCTAACAAGCCCGTGTGTCGCACTATGTGGCATCACCTATGGCACGGCTGTGCTACTGGGTGTCTGCTCTATGGTTTTAATGTGACAGCTACTCCATTGAGTTCGTTCGTGAGATCACTACGGGTAGCTTCCTCCTTGTCGGGGGTCATTCAATTGATTTAAAGTATTTGTTGTGTCGCCGGGGGTCCAAATACTCATGGTCAACCAAATGCTCTCCAGCTCTCCTGCAGTACTCAATCCCTGCCACATAGGGCGGTTATGGTCTCTCCGGTATAATAAAGATACACATTTCAGTGTTAATTTGAGCCATACTTTTGATGAAAATATATACCACCTGAACACAACATCGCTGCAGTATCCATGGCTATGTATTCAGTTGCTATCTGACAGGTACACAGTGAAATAAGTCTTTATTTCAGCCAACAAAGGCCGCCCCGGTGGGAGGTGAGATGAGTTCAGTAGAAGCGGCGGCGCTGGTTTGGTGTCTGCGTTTGTCGCTAGATGGCAGAAGAAGTCCAGCTTCTTTGGTGGTGGTGGTGGTGGGGGATTAACGGGTTCGTGCATCGTGCTGCAGCCTGGATTATTTTGTAATATAGGCTAACATCAAGTACAAACCATGAGATGGCATTCAAAGGCAAAGCGGTCGACTCGAAGGTAAGAGGCCAGTTAACACGATTTTGCCCACACCTCTCTGCCTGATCGGGCGTCTCTATCTGTTCCTCTTGATCGAGTGCAGGGCAACAAAACAATGAGTGATCAAATACATAAAGAGGATATGACAGGCTGTGTTATACCTGAGGTACTTTTTTTTTTTTTTTTTTTTGGTAATGTACAGATACAAAAACAAATGCCTCTCATTATAATCCAAACGTATGCAGCAGGTCAGGTTAAGCAGCAGATAGAGTCGCTGTCTGTACCTACAACGCACATCCCTCCCACTGCAGCCTGCTAGCCTATCATATTTAAGACTGCAGACACAGCTCCAGGTTAGTGTTAAATATATATATATTATATTGCCTTGCGTGGGAAATATGTGGTGTTGCCTACTAGACAAACTAAACGATGTATTGTGAAATATTCTCCCCCATCTGTGTCTCATTCCTGCAGACCGTGCTCTCCAATCTGCTGCTGTGTCTGGCCATATTTTACTCTCTCTTCTACATGATTGGGAGTGTGTGCTTCGGTGCCTTCAGGTGAGAATCTGCCACACGCATGCGCACAGGCACATTTGAGGGGCCCTCAGTCAAAATAGACTTTTAAGAACTGTATTTTAGTTCTCCTTAAAATTGTGTACATTAAATCCACATAGCAAACCATGGCAGGTAGAATGTTGCTGGTTCTGTAGGTAAAATATAAAGTCATATGTAGTCTGCAGGTAGAACCTACTGGGTACGCAGAGGCTATGGGATACATACATACACACACACACACACACATACATACATACATACATACATACATGTATGTAGGGCCCCATAGTGAGGTAACTTTGATATGGATCCTAACCTGTTGCAGAGAGCTGAGAGATGTTTACATTTTACAGTGGTTTCACACACTTTCTTGCAGTTTCTGACAATTATTTTCCATTTTTTCTCACCCCTCATTCAGGTTGGATCACTTTGACGGACTGATTCCATTCGACTTTAAAACCGAACCCGCTGAGTCCAACTCCAAATACTTGGGTGAGCACACTGCTTACACAGCATGATCAACACGGAGACGCACAAACGTTTTTCACTTTCTGTGCTTTTTCTCTATTTTGGTCTTTCTCAGTGAACCTCCTGTCCTTGGAGCTCACCTACTTTTGCAGCGGCCTTTTGTTTGCAGCAGTGGTGAGGAGGCGGGTCTGGGACTACGCCTTCACTGTCACACTTCTGCATGTTATGATCACCAGCCTGGGTGAGCAGAAATCGAACAATAAGTCCACCCAGAAAACACACAAATGACCCGACGTGTTGTAAAATGGTGTGTTTTGTTTCCATGTTGCAGTGATGCTGGAGTTTCCTATGGTGTGGCAGTGGTGGCTGGCTTTAGGTAAAACAAATCATCTGAAAGTGATTGCATTTAACCGTTACTTTTCTTTGAATGCTCTACCTTTTTGTTGATCCATAGGTAGTGGCTTGTTTCTGATGATCTGCAATGGTCAGCTGATAGCTTACTTCACCTGCCAGAGTGACCAGAGCTTCACCTCCTTCAGCATCTACTGACAGACAGAAAGCTACTCTGTGTGTAAACTGTTTCATAAACAGCCTTGTGAAGTGAGGTAGAAAGGACCAGAACAGATGCTCTCTTCCTGGAGACACCCATTAGATTCTCCTCTGTGATGGGCTTTCACTAAAAAAAGACTCCTCACCGTTTCCTCACCATGACACATAAGTTCAGAGCTGGGTTTAATTTGTGTGTGCGGGTTGCCAACAGACTGGCACCATATTGTTTTCATTTAAATGCCACAAGGAGATGTTGTATTTTGCATGTGATGCACAATGCCCCAGTCACCGTGCAGGATGTTAAGGCACCCTCTGAAGTATTTTCAGTACCTTTGTAAGATGTGAATGTACTAGCAAGTAGAAAGGGAAAGTTGCAATACATGTCTGTTGTATATTTTGAATACATAAATGTAAAGTGTTAAAAAATAAAGCTGCTTCAGATTGAGTGTTTATTGTTTCATCCTTTGATGTATTAAGGTATCTAGGTCCAGCCTATTTCACATAAGTGATCAAAATATACTATAATTTAATCAAGTGTAACCAACGTGTGTGAGTGTAAAAATCTTTCGCTTGAGTGTTTAAAAATAGACTTTGATTTAATAATATATGACATAAAAAATAAATATTTGAACAAACACCCCCCCCTCCCCGAGGATTTGGCGTTGTTATGAAACTGGCTCTGCGGACGCGTACTCCACTGGATTCATGAAGGAGAATCCTGGGAAGCTCTTGCTGGCCTCGTCTGCCTGCCACCTCTCATTCACAGAGGCAGGGACAGGTTGTAGCGTGAACTCGGGGTCGATGTAGCTGACATCGCAGGGGCCAGCCTTGAGAGGAGAGTGCAGTAAAAACACACTTAGGTACACTGCGTTCATTAACAACAACAACAAAAGTGCTCTCTGCTAATTTCGTACCACTTTTGGGATGAACGGAGGTTTGACTTTCCTGGCCAGTAGGGCGTCCCAGTTGATGGATGCAAAGAAGAGATGTTCCTGCAGCTCCAACTGGAGACACATTGAAATTAGATCCTCTGTGGTTGCGTGCGTTTATGTGCATCACTGCTTGTTTTGTTTATTTTTGTGTGTGTGTGTGTGTGTGTGTGTGTGTGTGCACTTACGAGATCACGGCTCCCCCCTAAGCGCTTGGAGACGTCTCTTTCCAGCAGTCCCTCTAACAGTGGGCGGGCAGCCGGAGACACCCCTTTACGCAGCCGCAGGGGAGCGTGAAGTATGTTCTCAAACATCTGCGCTTTACTACGGCTGTAAAACGGAGGCTGAGAGAGAGAACAGGGAGGTGGGGTAAGGCGAAGATGCTGAAGAAGGTGAAACCAATGAAAAGGAGAAAAAAAAGGATTATTTCTCCTGCACTCACCAGTCCACAGAGCATCTCAAAAAGCACGGTGCCGAGGCCCCACCAGTCCACCGCTGGACTGTACGGACGGCCTTGTAGCACCTCGGGAGCGAGGTACTCGGGAGTCCCACAGAATGTATGCATCATCCCACCTATGGACACCCCTTCTTTACAAAGCCCGAAGTCAGTCAGCATCACGTGGCCCTCACTGTCCAGCAGAATGTTCTCTGGTTTGAGGTCTCTGGCAGAGAAACAGACACGACAGGAAGTGTTGGTTTATTCTGCGGGTTCCTGCAAAAACGTATACTAACTTATTGCTGTTGTTTTTGTTTCATTTCCCTCTGCTTTCACTTTGCTTTGCTTTCCTTTACTGTTTATTTTTTAATGTGCTGTTGGAGGACATGGTGGTTTTTTGTGATATCATTTTCTATGCAGAGCTCTTTTATCAAAGTGAACATTTCATTGGGATTTTCCAGCATGAATCATTTAAACATGCGGAACATATTTAAATCAAACATGAGCAAAGAAAGGGAGCAGGCGGCGAGTCAAGACAAACTCGCAAGAGTGACTTTGCAATGGTGTGTGTGTGTGCGTGTGTGTGTGTGTGTGTGTGTGTGTATGTGCACCTGTAAGCAATGTCATGAGCGTGGAGGTAGCCCAGTGCCATGGCCATCTCTGCAGCGTAGAAAGCAGCCCTGGGTTCAGGAAATGAGCCCTCCTTCTGAAGGTGGTAGAAAAGCTGTGAACAAACAGAGGGTCACATACACAGATTTCACAAATGACAACAAAATGCAACACAATAGCAGCACCGTGGAGGGACTGGATTCAACCGGTTGATCTCGGTCTTGGTTAGCGCTGTTCTCAAAATGACTTGCGGCATCTCTAACTAAAACTAAATTGCATGTATAGGCTTAAGAAATATGTAGCTATTTCTCTTGAGATTTGTACATTTTACTCCAATCTGAGTCCAAATTCCCCCAGATTTGAACCGTCCCGTAAGCAACAGAGAGAAGGAAGTTTCGTACACGTACCTCCCCTCCATTAACGTAGTCCAGGACAAAGTAGAGCGTCTTTGGTGTCTGGAACGAGAAGTGGAGCCCCACCAGGAATGGATGTTGTAGTCCCTTCAGCAGTACACTCCTCTCAACCATAACGTGCCTTTGCTACAGAGACACAACAGATACTGTAAGTAGATAGATAGATAGATAGATAGATAGATAGATAGATAGATAGATAGATAGATAGATAGATAGATAGATAGATAGATAGATGACCTCTTTCCTCTTGACAATCATCTGTTTCTGCAGCACTTTCACAGCATAGTAGCCTCCATCTTTTCTGTGTTTTGCCAGGAGCACCTGTACAAATGTGGGCAGCGTCATTTAACGTCCAAACAAAAAAAACAACAACTCACAAGCACAAACACAAAAACGTACAAAAATAAAAATGCCCTACCTTTCCAAAGCTTCCTCTGCCGATAACTTTGAGGTAGTCAAAGTCTGATGGTTTCATCCTGGTTAACAGGACACAGTTCAGTTAATACGCTATTCTAATGCATTAATAAAATAACTTTTGGGTTGCCTAGATGCATTAAAGAAGAAAAAAGTTTTTATATATTTTTTAATCAAAATGTCCTTTTTTTTGTTTTTTATTGTGGCAGCTTATTACTGACCAATGGAGCACTGATAATCATTGTAATAGAGAATTTGTCTGAGATGAAATACTTCTGGGAAGAGGGGTGGGAGGTGACTTACTGTGAGGTCTGTGTGTTCAGTGAGCTCTGAGGAGAGAAGACAGAGAAGGGCAGGACAGTCACAAGGTCAGATTTAGTTTCATCTCCTGTCAACACTCAGCAGTCTTTTAAAAAACACATTCCCTCTGTACTCACCGCTGTGCCTTTCTCCTCCTCCTCTCCTCCCAGCCTGCTCTGTCGCTGCAGGATCTTCTGGGGGTCCAGGCTTCAATCAGGAGGTCAAAAACAGCATGTTGGTTGTTGTTGTTGTTGTTGTTGATTTTGTTTTGTTTTTTACAGATTAAGTAAAAAACTTTAAATAATGCTTTTTGATACACTTACTGTTTGCAGAGTTGTTGACTGGAGACATGTTTGTGTAAGAAGTCGCTGAAGCCCACTTTCTTTCCTTTGAGCAGAGCTGTAAGACAGGCAGGGGGGATAGGCCGTTACGTAACAGTTCAACAGCTGTATTAGCGTAACTCAGCAGGTCACTGGAAGTGGTCGCCATAACTTAGACATACTTTAATGAAGTTATGTAACAAACTTTTGAATTATGTCTTCACATTTTTTCAAACTTTAAAAAATATTATTTTACTATAGGGACCACCTCTGTTACCATCTAATTTATGGTCGTTTTGTCTCTTGTAGCAGGGTATTTGTAAGTTAGCGTTAACCGTTACTTTGGACTGTATGACGCAGCGTTGCTATGACTCTTTAGCTAGCGTAACAAGTAACGGTCACATTGAACCTAACGCAGAGCACCGGTCAGCAAGATAACCTCACCTGAGAAAAATGACACAAGCCCCCTCATTTTGGCATAGGTCAGTGGCTGGTCTTGAGTCACGGTCATCTGGATGAAGGCTGACTGTGAGGTTTTGTAAAGAATTCAGAAGAGAAGAGGGCAGCTGGCCGTGAGGACAGTCCGTCCAACAGAAGAGCCGTCCCGCTTGTCCCAAACTTTCTGACAGTCACTGCGCTGCTGCTCATTTAAAAGACCGTTGACGTAGGAGACGCGAGTCAGTAATGCTGCGTTTACGTACCCTCGGACATGTCGAAATTAGAAAGTGTACGCGCAAATGCGACTTAAAGTGATAGCCAGCAGTGGTGGAATTAAACTAAGTAGGTCTATGTTTACTAAACGAGTACTGCACTTAAGTACAAATGCGAGATTATTGTACTTTACTTGAGTATTTGCTACTTTATACTTCATCCCCACTACATTTGGGAATATTGTACTTTTTAGGGCACTAAATATATTTGACAGCTGTAGTTATGTGTTACTTTTCAGATTAAGATTTAACATTAAAAAATATGATAAGCTTTTAAAATACAATGCATTATTATATATTTAACCAGTTATCCCCAGTCATTTTGGCTCATGACCACTTGCATAAAACTGTCTTGGGGTCTCTTGTCATCTTTCACATGTCTATGAGCTGTTAGCAGTTCCTCCTAAGGGTGATTTTCTCTCCAGACATCTCTGATGGTTTTGTTGAACTGTATATAAACTAGTTAAAACGAGTTCCACCTCAACACACTGAGGTATTCATATTAATAATCAATAATGCAATATATGATAATCAGTCACGGGATATTTTTCCACAGAAAAAGTACTGTAGTTTTACTTAAGTAGGATTTTAAATGCAGGATTTTAACTTTTAATGCATTATTTGTACATTGTTATAATGGTAGCTACAAAAGTAAGCTCCCAGGATGCGCAACAGGTGGTAAAATACTTCGGGTCTTGAGGAAACGAGCTGTTGACACGTGAAGGCAGCATACTGAACTCTTTCCCCCTTGAAAAAAAGCGGAACCGGGTGCTCACGAGCTTACTGCCCTGTAGTCACGCGGTCGGTAAAGAAACCCAGTTGACTTTCACATCAAGGGAACCTTTTTCTTACTTTCTTTCTTTCTTCCGGCCTTTTTATTTCGGATATTTGTTTCTCCACACATATTCCAGTCACAGGTGGTGGGATGTAACTATGTAGGCTTTAGGCTGCTCACGTTTGTACTCAAGTAGTCTACAATTTGAGGTAGGCCTCTTGTACTAGCCAGGTATTTACTTTTCTACTACTTTATACTCCACTACATTACAGAGAGAAATCTTGTGCTCTTTACTCCACTACATTTATTGGACAGCATTGGTTACTAGTTACTTTGCAGATTCAGATTATTGATACAAAATATAGGCCTAAATCACCTAATTAATTGTGATGTATTATTATGGATTAAGCTACCCAGCAGTAGGCCTATATAGTAGTTTATAAGTAGTTATAGTTAGCTCCACCTTTAACAGCTGCAACGTTAGTGATGCTTACATATTAATGCATCAATAATCATAATCCAGTGACATTGTGTTCATTATTCTGGAATGGACCATTCTATAAAAAGTGTACTTTTACTTTCAGTACTTTAATTATATTTTGATGTACTTTTAATACTTATGTACTTTTACTAAAGTACTTAAGTACTTAATATACTCTGGTATTGATACTTTTACTTACAGGAAGTAAATCTGAGCACTTCTTCTAACACTGCAAGTCATAGGTGGTTAGAGGGAGGACTGTATACTACCAGTAAATACGTCTGGTCTGTGAGTGGGTAGCAATAGTAATAGAGGGACATGTACTGAATTAATGTGTGTGTGTGTGTTAGCCATATATGTACTCAACAAATGACCATATTTACTGACCATTATGGTTGGTGCAGAAGGACACATACATACATGATACGCATTATTTTACCTAAGCAATAATTTGGGTCATGGAAACTATACACATTTAAATTAAACAGCATTCCAGCAGATGACAATGACAGATGACATCTGTCTTCCAGTCTCACGTGGCCTCTGCACACCTAACAAACAGCAGGGCCTGTCCACACCACCACCAACCCAGTTTTATGCTTGTGATATATGACCAAACCCCTCTAGCATTTCACACAAACAGCTATAGTGGCTGGTTGTTTTCCATCACAGCAGTTAATACGCTCCAAACATTCACAGATACTCTCAAATCCAAATGATCCTTTATGGGATTGAATTACATAAACTTGCATTTCATCAACATGTGATTATATAATAAATGGAAATAAATAGTGGAACTATCTTGAGTCTGGCACAGTTGGAAGTAAACAAATGTTTATGAGAGAGACATAGAGGTACAAAGTAAATCTTTTGCATTTGTGAAAACAAAAGACATTAGATGATAAACACACATGGATAGGAGATAAAAGAAGTGACTGGGCTTTATCACAAGATACAAATAAGCCCAAATGTTTAACAGGAAGTATTGTCTTGGCCACTGGAAATGGGCAGGGTTAAAGAGTGTGAAACCAGAATAAGAGGGTTTGAATGAAATAAATGGGACATGAAGTGCAGATACTGAAACAACATCACGTTGGTCCCTGTGTCTGTGTCTAAATTTGGAGCCACTGGGTTCAGGGCAGGGTTGGTACAGAGTGTCTTGGTTACTGTTGCAGAAAGCTGATCCTCGGACAGTAACGGGGAGGTTCCTCTCTGTTACATTGCTGTTGGTGTTGGTGGTGGTGGTGGTGGGTGGGGAGGCACAGAGAGAGAGAGAAAACACCCCCCCCCCTCCCCTTCCCCCTGTCATCCCAAAGTGAACTGGACTCTGCTAGTCTGACCAACAGCCCTCAGTCTGACGGCAGGGGAACTGGCCGGGGCTGGTTTTTCCTCTCCAGGCATGCAACAGGTGACGCTGAACACAACGCACACATCTCAACAGTCTAACAGCATTCCAGCAAGAGTGGAAACCCACTCAGATCAGCCATTCCCTGCCAGACAGGACAGGTTTTCTGCTCCAGCACCAGGCCCGACAGGAGAAACAGATGAATCAAATACAAACCGTTGGCCTGCAGAAAGCCCCTTGCAACCTCTGGCCTCAATTTCATATCGCTCCATTATAACCAGCGCACATTTTATTTTCACACATCATTAACTTTTAAATCAGTGATATCTCTGATATGGAGTCATGTCGTGTATTTATTTTTTGTTTTGCTCATGGTTGTCTTCATACAGTCAGAGATCTGGGAGTCATGTAAACTGCAGACAGATTTTTTGTTGACCGTGGAAATGTTGGGTCAAAGCAGCTTGGTTTCTGACCTGCTTAGGCAGCAAAAATAGACTTTAGACACAAGCTACAATTCACTGAAACACAAGGGCACTGCTTGGTTTATTTAATTAATTTAAGATATGGGTTATTGTAAGTGGATAAGTGGATAGGAAATATTGTACTTCCATTACATTATTTGACAGATTTAGTTGCCAGTTACCTCACAAATTAAGATTTTACATACAAAACATTTGATGGACTTATGAAATATGATTTTTTAAATTATAAATCAAACTACCCATAAAATATATAAACCTTAGCTCCACCTCCACCAGCTACATAAGTAAAATGCTACTTACACATTAATGCATCATCAATAATAATAATTCATATTTCATATTCAGATATATAATATAGTTGTACTGCAACATTCTTTTCCACTTGTAACATTTTCAATGTTACTCAAGTAAAGCAATGATGAACACTTCATCACTGGTGAGATTATACATCTGATTAGGAAATCTTATTTTAAGGTGTGTGTGATCTAAGAAAAATATATACATAACATTTAACATGTTTTTGCTTATAGGAGTTACTTGGAGTGTTTAAATGCTATACAGTACAGTATTTATACAGTATTTCTATACAGTAATCTACAAACAGTATGTACAGCACAATTCTTGCTGAAAACCAGAGACTGCTGAACGCACATGACAGCAGTAGTATTTCATCTGTCCTGTAGATGGTGACAGCAAACCAGAGGGTTTTTCATGAGGCCGACTGAAAGCTTTCAATTGTTACTCTTTCTGTCGGAATTGATATCTTCCTAAACAGCATCTTGCCATCTGAACGTTGCCAGTGAAAAGTTTTTATTCCAATCACAGCAGTTTATTTTAGGAAAAGGACAAATACACTATTACTTTATATACTATTGCTTTATGGGTGATTTTCAACCAAGAAAATAATAGAAAAATAATCAACAGATAAATCAATGATAACAAATAATGGTTAGTTGCATCTCTGCCTTTGAGTGATGCTTTCAAAGCAGGTTAAAAAACATACAATTAAACCTTAAATTGTTTTAGACTGTTTGGGTAAGGTCAAATCATTTCTGCATTTTATTGCGTAAGTGTTGTTACTTTGCAGATTCAGACTGATAATACAAAATATAATCAACAAATATTATAGGTTAAAATGAGATAGGAGGGTTCAAATTCACAAGCTGGCAGCATATAAAATAGTTCAAATGAGCTCCACCTTCACCAGCTGCAACATTACAGTGATGCTTACACATTAATGCATCAATATTTATTAACCAATCTGAAATGGACCATTCATAATAAGTATTTTTCTTTTGGTGCTTTAAGTATGTTTTGATGCTCATACTTTTGTACTTTTACAAGTTTAAGTTGGAACGCAGGACTTTTACTACACGGAGGTATTGCTACTTTTACTTGAGTAAAATGTCTGAGTAGCCTACTTCGTCCACGTAAAGTAATGGTTTTCATTTCGCGTACTCTTTCCTATTCTTTGCGCGCGCGCGCCCCCCGGAGCGCGCGTCTCACAGTGAGCGCGCGCGGCGAAGGGGCGGGGCCGCGCGGAGTCAGCGCAGCCAGGGATGAGAAGAGAAACTTGTCCCGGATATTTACCTAACTATACCTGGCTCTTCCGACGCGCCCAGTCCCGACCTTTCCACAGCGGACAGTCTGAGGATTATGATCCGTCTATAAAGCGGGACGATTGAGGTACACATGTCTCTTTTTTGTCGTTTAAACCTTCTCTTCTCAAACCCCCCCCAAAACATTCACTTGACCAAGTTGTAGTTACGAGTACAGCCGTGGCTGGAGGGACGTTTGCCAGTGGAGTGTTCCTCCTTTTGGGTGTAGCTGTAGAAAACTTCAGGTTGTCAACAGGTTCCTTGTTCGCGCTGTGGCTCAAAGTACAGCGGGGTCAGCGCAGAGTTCATAATCGACAGGCTGGAGAGTCGGGCAGCAAAATTATGGGCCTAATACACTGAGATAGGCCCGGTTTATTCATTGGTATGTGTACGTTTGCACGCTTACCCTCTCTGCTAGGTGTTTATATATCCTATAATGTGCTATTATAACTTGTACAAATAAGGATCTGGCAAAAAACTAAGTATAGGCTAAGTGTTAAAGTATTAAAAGCATCATAAAGTAACTCAAATGTTATTTCCTTATATGTAGCTGTTGTGTCCACATACCTCAAGATGTCAAAAACAGACGCAAGATGCACAGCACCCAGCGAGGTCATCTCTAAATCATGATGAATCTGCTTTTAAATGTAGCGTTTACTTGTAAATTCATTAGACGCCTGCCTGTGAGGAGGTTATTATGGAAAACAAGTCATCAAACTGGGACCAGTTCTGATTTAATATATTCAGAGTGTGTCACTGTGTTCAAACATTAACTCAAACACTGTGTGTGCTTTCAGAAGCAGAGTGAGACAGGCCGGCCTGGATCTATTAATCGTTTACCTGGAAACCAAGACAGGACCCATGTACGTACACACACTTGCATGCATATAGATGCTCACACTCACAGACACACTAGTAGATAGATATTCTCAAAGTTGGGGTAAGTTATTGCCGTGCATGCATTAGTAGTGTATGTGTGCATTGCTTCGAGCGGCTGGTCTGAGATCAGTCGGTAGTGCTGTAGATGGGCGTGTTCTACTCTGAAAATGTTTAACATTCTTATCATTCAGCTGCCTGCCGAAAGGCGGAGAGATGCAGAGAGAGAGAGAGAGAGCAGCAGGGAGAGGGAAGGGACATGTTCAGACCCAGGCCAAATAATAAGGAATTACACCAACACACGCACACACACACACACACACACACGCCTACAGTCGCTCCTTCGCATTCACGGCGCATTACTCACTGCAGCCCGATGCTCAGTCCAGCACATATATTACTCACCACACAATGTCATCCTGAGGGTGGTGCTTTCATTTGAAGACAACAGCCTGGAAACATCTGACACTGTTTTTGTGGTTGTGTGTGTTTCCAGGTCCCCTGTCAGTGACGAGCTGAGGGCAGGGTGTTTGTCTTGAGAGGGAGGCAGAGTTACCGTGGTAACAGACATGCCAAAACCGGACCTGCTCTGCCTAGTTCAGCTGCTGGACGGCACTATCGAAACCTTCAGAGTCAGCGTGCGTAACACACACACACACACACACACACCCACCATTTCCTGTCTGTTGTTGAGAAGATCATGTGTTGCACCTGTCTGTCTCTGTGCCCTGATAATGATCGTAGCGTCACCGCATGATATAGTGGCCGACTATTCGTTCCCATTCCCATTGATCCACCTCTCTTGTTCACCACTGTGACCTTGGTTTTGAAGGACATGCTCACTTCCTGCAGCTTACAGAGCTTGTCACACTTAGGAGCCTTTTACATCATCAGCATATCATGTCATACGCAGCCTGACAGCCGTATACTCACACACACACACTGAGAAACATACACACACATGCAGAATGGCAATTGCTATATTGCTTTCTAGGACAGCAGCTGTGCAACATCTTTACGTGAACGGTGGGAGAGCAGGGAGAGTGCTGTGGTTGTAATGTGCAGAAGGATTTGTTACGGCTCCTGAGTTCCTCTTGCTTGGATAAGGTTTATTGTTTTTGTTTTCGCTGAAAAAGAACATGTTTTTGAGGCCGGTTTAAACTGATCTTCAGATGTGTTGCGCTTCCTGCTGCAACAACACACTGTTCGCCGCAGTTTACAGTAAACATTATCCTCTTGCGATGTGAATATGCTTCTGGTAACAGAAAGTAGGGAGACAAACGTGGAGAAAATGCGAAGGAGCTTCGGGCAATCCCTCAGAGTGATTAATAAAACAATGAATAGTTAAGCTACAGTCTTGTGCTGCAGATGGGTGTTTTGGAAATCCGATTTTCACCTGGATATATGCATTATTGATTGTTTTTGTCTGACTTACATGCATTTTCACATTCAGAATAACCACAGAGAAACACACAGATTTTTAATAAGATGATAACGATCCCTTTCTATACGTTAAGCACTACTGCAACATATGGTGCGGTATATTCATATGTACAAATAAGCAACCGTTAAATGTCACTCAAAGTTTTGGCTGGTTTCAATGTCGTTTGTTGTTTCCATCTTTCAGAAGCAGGATGAAGGCGTGGTTCTGTTGGACAAAGTATGCGACCACCTGGGCCTGCAAGAGAGGCAGCTCTTCAGTCTGCAGATCAGAGAATCCAGCACAGCCATCGCCTCTATCGCAGCCAACACACACTCTCCTGTGAGCTCCCTGTTCATCTGCTGCACATTTGGGCTGAGATTGTAATGTATTGCACTTGCTGATTGCTGTGTGTACGATGATAACCACAGGGTATACTTACATAAATGCTTTTTTTAGCCCCAGTTAACCATTACACTTAATGACTGTCTTTCTCTCAGAGATGGTTGGAGCCTGAGAAACCCTTGAAGAAGCAGATAAAAGGTATCTGACTTGTTCTGGCTCCTGAGAATTCCCTATTTTTGCCTAGAATTACTTCTCTGGAGAAATCCACTTCTACTTTTTAGTTTTAAAATATATTTCCATACATTTATAGATAGGAGGTTTAGCAGAGAAGACGTCCAGTAGATAATTGAGGTGAACTTGTGATATATGCCGTTTCTGACAAGATGATGTTTCTCTGCAGGACTTGTTTCTCCCTTTTATCTGAACTTCAGAGTGCGATTCTTCATCTCTGATCCCAACTCTCTGCAGCGTGAACAGACAAGGTTAGTGTCTGTGCTTCTCAGTTATGTTTGTTTCTGTAGCGGTCATATGTCACCAGATATTGATCTGGAGAAGTTGTATGACTCAGAAAGGTCCTTTTTGCTGGGACTTTGGATAAAAATTAAGGATTTTGTTGTTGGTGTCTATTTATTTTTGACATTTTTTGGTTCACTATCAAGGTTTGGATCACTTGTAGGCCAAATAAATAAATTCCCGTTTATGTCATTCACTGGAAGCTCTAAATTAAAGTCAAAGACTAAGAGTCTGCAGCATTGCTAGCTGATCTTAGGCACAGCAGTGCTTTGAACTGAATGCTAACATACTGGTATTTAGCAGGTGTAATGTTTAACCTGTTCACCATCTTAGGTTAGTGTGTTAGCATGCTAACATTTGCTAATTAGCACTGATGATAAGATTATTGATACCCAGGGGGAAACTTGCACGTTACAGCAGCTCGACAGCAGTAATAGAAACCTATACAATATGTAACATAAAAGAACAAGAAAGCTTTTACTCCTGTAAAAGTCTATATAATATAATACAATTTGCACACAAGTAAAATGACATGGTATCGATTGCACGTTGTTATAAAGTTATGATGATGGTGTTCAATGAAAAGTTAAAGGGTCACCAAAATGAATACAGTTGAACCTGAGGGGGGCATGAAGGTGTGTACCAGATTTTATAGCAGTCCACCAAATAGTTGTGGAGACATTCACACAAAACCACAAATGTCAACCTCATCACCCTCAGAGGAAAACTCAGAGGGTCCCCAAAGTTACTAGGATTCATCTTTCGGGAATCATGAATGCATTAGATGTTTCTCAGGATAAGTTGCAACTTTGACTTGCTAGAGGCGCCAGACGAAAAGTCAAGGGATCATCAGAATTTGTAGGATTTAGGACATAATTGTTTAGTTTTTTTGTATTTTTGTCTGGACATTGGTATCCCTAGAGCCAGGCTGCTAGCACTGCTAAAAACACCAAACAGACAATGCAGGCGTGAGTTAGTTAAGTTCCTCTTGTCTCGTCCTTGCAGGCACCTGTACTTCCTCCAGATCAGGAGTGACATTAAAGAAGGACGGTTAGTAACACAAATTCAACCACCCACCCACTTGTGCAAAGTTTGTGTTTAGCCAATTTTACAATGGGTAATCATTGAGTATGATTGCAGGTTGCAGTGCCCGCTGAGTGCAGCTGTAGTGTTGGCCTCTTACGCTGTGCAGTGTAAGTCCTATCTCTTCCTAGAGAAACGAGTGATTAATGACTTAATAATAACCGTGTAACAAATGATTCCTGTTGAGTATGCTCTTAATAAGCAGCAGCTCTCTTACAGCACCCCAGATGTCAGTATGTGGATCTGGTTATGTATGCCCATTGCTCAGTGTCTCTGTCAATTACCTGCAGCGGAGATAGGGGATCATTGTCCGTCCCGACTTCCTGGTTACCTCTCAAAATGCCACTTCATCCCTGAGCAGGATGAAGACTTTCTGTCTAAAGTGGAGCATCTGCACCCACAGCACAAGTAATTCAGACAGTTTAATGCATCTAGTTGACACTAGTTTGTTGTGTAGTCGGTTACTGGTGTTGTAAATGACTCTCTCTATATGTGTGTGATCCCAGAGGGCTGAAGCAGAGCGAGGCAGAGCTGTGTTTCCTCAACACAGCACGGACGCTGGAGTTGTATGGAGTGGAGCTTCATACTGCCACGGCAGTGCGGTTTCCTCCATTAACCTCTCATTTAATATCTCAGATTCAAGGTTAACCTCTCCTCATGTATGACACTTTTTGCCTCATCTTTTTTCCTATTAGGACACCAACAACGCCCCTCTGATGGTGGGTTTGGCCTCCAGTGGTGTTGCAATATTCTGTAATATGATTTGCTCCAGTTTCTTCCCTTGGTGAGTGACGATGCCACTAACAACATGGCTTGTTTCCTGTATCTCCAGTGAGCTTTGAACCAATTGCACTCTTCACATTTAGGGGGAACATCATAAAGATTTCATTCAAGAGAAAACGCTTTCTAATACATCTGAAACGTAAACACGTGAGTCCCTCTTTTGTTTATTTGTTCTAATTAGTTAAAATATCTGCATTGTTTTTATATTGAGCCATGATGTAGTTATGGCTCAAATTAGAAAGCTAGTTAGTTTTTTCTTGAGGGACATAGGAATGTGTGCTTAACACTAACAACAAATGCCACGATGAGCAGCTAGAGTTGATTCCAAAGATGTAACCTTGAAAATTGGAGTTACGTTATAAAGCTTTAGAAAAAAACCAAACTCTGTATGTTGCAGGGGGAGACCCAGGATTGCGAGGTGTCTCTGGTTCTGCCCTGTCCAAAGACCTGTAAGAACCTGTGGAGGTCCTGTGTGGATCATCACTCCTTCTTCAGCTCCAACCGGACTGCCAGGAGCCCCATACACAACAACAGCACAGTTCAGTCCTACAAAAAGCTGATAACACAACACCTGGGCCTCGGCAACACTAAAACTGAGAGGTGAGCCTGCACGTGGTCATGTACATTCACATGTACGTTCTTGTCATAAATACTGAACATTTCCAAATTTCTTTTCCTTCCTGTTGTGCAGTGGTCCGGTGTGCCAGCGTGTAGTGGGAGGGATGGTGTGGAACCCAGTTCTGCAGAGGTCGATTTCATTGGAGCATCTCGAGACCAAGAGTCTGCCCTCAAGATCGCCCCCAACCACCCCCAACTGGTACGATGCAGGATCAAGATTCAGACCAGAGAGTCTGCAGTCTGAACTCACATTGTGTCCTGTCAACCTGGTTTTGAGCAAAAACCAACCTGACTGCCGGCTTGTCTCTCCCGCAGGCGAAGTCCTCGAGTCCGCCACGGCATCCGTAAACCTCGCCCGTCCTCAGTTGAATTGACCAGTGACCTGAAAGACATGTCGGAGGGGGAGGATGTCTTCTACACGTACAGGGCGTCTGTGAGCAGCAGCAAGGACAGTGAGGGAGACGGCTCCCCGCATCAGTTAGTATCAGTTACAACAACAATGGTGTCTATCTACTTTTTAGGCACATGTTCAACCTCTCTTTCAATTTTAGTGGGCTGAAGGTTTAATCGTTTTTATATGCAACTGGAATTAGTGCAGTTATCAAGATATAAGAGGTGACTGTTTAAACAAGTGATGTGACAGTTGATGCAACGAATTGTACTAAGATTTAGCCAATTAACATTGTTTCCATGACTTAGCCAAACTACTTTAAGAAATTTCCAGCTGTTATCTGGTTAATAAGCTTTTACGTAAGCCTTTATACACTAGTTAGCTAAGGACAAAGGTGGTTTATTTGAGAAAGAAGAAGGACCACTCTGTATCATTTTAATATCTGAATGTTTGGAAAGATAGAGTGGTTACAATTGGTACAAATGTGATTAATACTGTGTAGAGCACCAGATTCGACCTGGGCTTTACTTTATAAAAATAAAAGGTTAAAAATGTAATATTTTCTCCAAATAACTCAGCTCTGATGTGTGTTGTCCAAGCATGTATGTTAACAATGAGGGGTGCTGATTGGAATATTAAAGTAGTCTGAGTTATATGATTATTATTAATCTATATATCAGGGTGAAAACTATCTCTTTATTTAATATTTTTCAGGCTTTCTGGCACGTATCACCATGCGACAGATGACGTTTTGTCGCAAGTTGACAACTGTATAGTGGAGGAGGACGGTGACCACAGCGTACACCACTACGATAAGGTTATCTCATCATCAACTCTAAATCATTGTGTAATTGTAAATCCATCCGCGTGTGTGTCTATATGAGTTGATTCTGAGTCCTTGTGTCTATGCAGGAAGCTCTCGGCGACGGTGACTTGATGCTGATATGCATTGCCCCCGATAATGAGGGCAAGTTTGGCTTCAATGTAAAAGTGGGTCTCTCTCTTAAACTCTTTGTGTGTGTCAAGGCAAAGGTTTATGTGTTTCTTTTTGTTTGTTTTTACTTACACACATAATGTTCATGTCGTTAATCCTCTACTCTTGCTCCACGTCATTTCCCAACTCCTCCTAGGGTGGGGTGGATCAGAAGATGCCTCTAGCCATATCCCACGTTAAACCAGACTCTCCGGTAAGAACGGACTCAGATGTGTTTTGACGGTCTGATGTCTCCAGGTTGAGTCAAAATACCTTTATGGTAAAATGTAAACCAAGTATCAACTGATGGATAGATATTCAGTCAGATGTGCTGGACTGAAACAGAGCTGTAAAGATTAGTCAATTCACTTAACAGAAAAATAAATTAAACAACTATTTTTCTTAGATTTTTCTTTTTTCTTCTTCTTGTAACCAAGATTCGTATTGAGCGCGACACTGTACAGTGTAAAACTCTTTACAACTATGTAATAGTGACACTGTTATAAAAGTACCTCGAACTTACTTTGGCATTTCTCTACTGCAGTTTCATTTTACTTATCAACTGACACATGCAGTGATACTAATATCTGCAATTAGATAATATTACTCAAGCTCTAATCGTTAGTTGCAGCTCTGAGTGAAAGATAGATTGACGTACGGTGTGGAGATATTTGTTGACTGTCTGTGCTGTTTGTAGGCAGGTCGATGTGAGCCCAAACTCCTGGAGGGAGACTTAGTGGTGCTCATCAACGGTCGAGACATTTCTGAACACACACATGACCAGGTTGTCATGTTCATACGAGCCAGCAGAGAGTCGCACTCCAGAGAGCTGGCCTTGCTTATCAGACGTAAAGGTGTGTGTGTGTGTGTGTGTGTGTGTGTAACAGACAGAACTGCTGCAGCAGTGTGTGATCCAAGTGTGCACACTGTCTTGTCATGTTTCTATGAATATTAATCACAGCCTTGAACTGTCCTTGTATTCCAGGTCCTGGTCGGGTGGCACCCCAGCTGCAGTTACTTCCCGCCCTCACACTCACTGGCCAATCACAGAAAGAGAAGCCGCAGTCATCTGGCCAGTCGGAGCGGGTCACGACACTGGAGGAGTCGGTGAGACAGCTGGAGAGAGGAATACAGTCTGGCACACTCTGTTTCCATTTTGAGGTATTTGAAATGCAGGTGGGAGCTAAACAGTCAACATGCATTTTAACGTGTATTCATAAACAGGACCAAAATACGTCTTTATTTTAAGCAGGATTTTGTTATTTGGGGGGAATCATAATGAGCCTTTAATGTGCTGATTTTGGGACAGATGTTGGTCCTAATCTCCACTTGGACTCGGCTCCCGACACTCTAAAACAGCGATGTCGTGACTGGCCTGGAATTTGTAGTTTTTGTTTGTGTATGTTTCTCTGTGTGTGTTTATGCGCATATATGTGTGCTTGTGATTTCTAGAATTTATACTGGAGGAAGCCTGGTCTGTCAGTTGACTGCGCTCGGCTCTCTGAGAACACGGACAAGAACCGATATAAGGATGTTTTACCTTGTAAGTTACTATGACTATCTGTGCCCCCTCTACCTGGCGCCACGCACAGCTCTGTGGTGCGTCGTCGGCCCTGTTATGACCCTCACGCGCTGCTCTCCTTTTAGATGACGCTACCAGAGTGGTGCTCCAGGGCCGGGAGGACTACATCAACGCCAGCCACATCACGGTGCACATCGCTGATATGAAATTGTGTGTCTTGTCCCTGTGTGACATTTAACATAAACTCATCCTCTGCATGGTGTGTGTGTGTATGCGTGTGTGTGTGTGTGCGTGTCTATCTGTGTGTGTTTATTTGTCTGTCTCTTAGGTGGCGCCCCCAGTGTCTGGTGTATGTTTACGTTATGTTGCGGCTCAGGGTCCATTGCCACAGACCTGCACTCACTTTTGGCAGACTGTTTGGGAGCAACAGACACACACCATCATCATGCTAACAACTCTGACAGAGAGGGGACGGGTATACATACTTCCACACGCTCATACTTTTACACTGTAAACAGACACATTGACACGGGAATGGAAATGAGTAAACAGGGAGGGAGACCCTTGAAATTACACAGCTCAGTATCAGCGATGCATTAACACTGATTACTGCAGAACTACTTGTTTTATTTGATGCGTGATTACTATAATTACAAAGTTCAGCTGTGATGTTTGCACACAATAATAATAAATTGGCACAGTTCGGAGTAATTACAGGGTTTCACACTGTAGGGAATAGCTAAATGTAAAATGTGAGCAGGATGTAAAATGTGAGATAAATCATTTGAAGCTGAAGACAGAGGCAGGGGAAGCGACATATCAAGGTCTTGTTGAATTGAAGAAGTCTCTGTCTCAGCTGTTGCTTGGTAACCAGATGCTTTCATTAACTGATTATTTTCCTGATATTCATCAAGTGCCCTGAGTTTTTCTTCTACTTGAGGATCACACACGCACACAATCTCACAGTCAGTTCACATGCTGCTCCTGATGAATTGCTTTTGTTCCTCAGACTGCCAGCTGGAACATACCATGTTTTTCAATATGAGTTTGATTTCATGAGAGCCGAGCGCAGCTGATGTAGCAGCAGTAGTAAATTGTATCCTGACTGATGACTCATGTCAGATGTAATGTCATTTGTTGGTGATGTCATACACGTTTGCAGACCAAGTGCCACCAGTACTGGCCGCATCCACCGGAAGCGAAGGATTACGGTCATATGCGGGTGAAGTGTCACTCCGAGGAGTGCAACCTGGCGTACGTGACGCGGCAGTTCACGCTGACACACACACAGGTACAGTAGCAAATAGAGCTGTTTTGATAATTAAATAATTGTTTATGTGATTTTTAAAGTACAAAAACATTACCTTGTTTCAGCTTCTCAAATATGAAAACGTGCTGCTTTTCTTTGCCTTGACATTGTAGTAAATTCAAAATTTGATGACATTTTTATTTATTTATTATGGGCTTTTATTTGTACTGTTTTCTGAAAATAGTGGGCAAATTAATTGATTACAAAGTGCAAAGTTGACACCTGCTCTCAAATCCACACGAGACATGAACAAAGCATGACCGTGGTCACACAACACGGAGCTTTTTTGTTTTGACATGTATCATGTTTATGCCATATGTCACATAACAGAGATCACCACAGGCAGCAGCCACTCCTGGCAAACTATCTGCAACCGACGTACAGTCATTTCCGTGTGGGTGGTTTGGTCTGTATGTGTGCGTGGGTGTCGTTTGCATAAGTGTGTATTGGTATATCGCCCGTGTGGAGGTGTGGGTGGGCGGGTGTGTTTGTGTGCGGGTCTTTCTGGGAAGTTTATATGGTAGATAATCAGATTAAAGGAGCTGTTTTCCACATTGACTTCCATGGCGAACAGGTAAATAAACAGATAATGCTCAAGGAGGCATGAAGTCTGAATGCACACACATGCATACACAGATACTGCTGTGTGGGCCCATCTGTTTCCCTGGCGGAGCGAGTTAATCCCTGCATGGAGTCACAGGCCACATGACTGTTATAAACTCTAAACTCAGCCATTCTCCATCCCCGCCTTCCAGCTCTGGTCTTTTCCTCTATCCTCTCTCCACCCCCGCTTTCATCTCGTTGCGTCCCTCCTCACTTCCTAGTGTCAGTGTCACCTATTGCTCACGTGCAGGTTTGTTCTTTTCACCTGCTCAGTTTTTCCACTACACCCCCTGCTCGAGCCTGTAGTCTCACGTGGGTGATATTTAATCCTAACGTTACATGTTTATTATTTTAAATACAGGTTATGCAATACTTTAATTCTCTATGATTATTTGCTTTTTTCTCTCTGTGTGTGTGTGTGTGTGTGTGTGTGTGTGTTAGCGGGGTGAGGAACGTACAGTCACACACCTGCAGTATGTCGCGTGGCCGGATCACGGTGTACCGGATGACCCTTCAGACTTCCTGCTGTTCATCAGCTCGGTCAGAGAGAGGAGGAGAGGTGAAGAACCACTAATGGTTCACTGCAGGTAACACACGCACGCACACACGCACGCACACTCTAATTGAACACTACCAGCATGAACTGTACCCGCCCCTACTGTACGCTTAATGCGGTGTTTGTTTTGAATGACTTTCAGCGCTGGGATTGGAAGAACAGGTGTTCTGATCACCATGGAAACGGCGCTGACTCTGTTGGATGAGGGTCGGCCGGTGTTCCCGCTGGACATTGTCAAAACACTGAGAGATCAGCGAGCCATGATGGTTCAGACCACGGTACAGAGAAACAGAAAAAGGATTCATGCTAAAAAGCTTGTATTTATCAAATGGCACTTTCGGCCACAGTGATTGTTCTCCCCCTTAATAAATTCTTTATTTTATTTTATTCAATTATCATAACCTGTGGCTTGAATTGAGCTTGTGTTCACAGTAATTAGAACTTTGTCCTCTCTTCTATCAGCTGGAAAACCCTTTTTTTCTTAGCTAAAAGGCTTGACACAAGGTGACATGTAACCATAGAGAACATATTTGAGAAATGCTATTTAAAATGTCCAATTAACAGACGAGAGCAAGTGGAGACCATTAGGTGAAACTTGTGTAGCTAGCCAGATGGAGAGAGGTTTTTTCCTTTATATTTTCCAAATTGAGCATTTTGGCCATTTCCTTTTTACTGTGTTTATATTTTTGTATATTAATGCTTTCTCTTGGCTCAATACAGGCTGTTCTATAACATCTATTTAGTTTTTTATGTTTCATTAGGCACACTGCAATTAGTTTGAAATGGCAGAAATTTGGTTTAATAGATTTTAAGGAAAGTGATCAGCTTCTGGAAAATTGAAAGATCTTTCTCTAAAAATACCATATGGAAGACTTACCGTGAAATTTCCTGTGCCCAGAATTACTTTTTAAAGGCCAATGTCACCGTTTTTGACATCTTTGGGGTCCTGTCATCTTAAACCTCCATTAATTCACAGACATGTGTCTGACACAGTATTATACTGATGGCAGGTGAGCTGGAGCAGGAGGTTGGAAGCTGTGCTCTGTGGCACATCAGTGGTGTCTGTCGAAGGAGAGGAAAGTGTTACTCGTTGCTTTGATGGGAGGTAGTGGTGAGAATATGGCAGCCCTCCAGTCACAAGCCTGATTCTATTCCACTACTGCTACCACTATCACCCTTATTTTGAAAGGAGATCTGATTCCTGTGGCTTCTTCGCTCTAATGTTTTGTGCTGATGGAACGCTTCCTCAGGTTTCCCTCATGTGTTTGTGTGTCTGGCAGGAATGAAAAACATGCACAGTCAGAGGACAAACCTTCGTGTTAACGATCCATATTACTTTATTCTGCTTTTTTTTATCTTCAACAAATCCCACGAAAAGACCAAAACCAACGTGTTAGTCCGTCTCTCAATACTTCCCATATACCTTACCTTCAGTAGTCATAAATATTCTGTTTTATTCTTAGTGGCGCTAGCAGCGTGGCTCAATGGATGGCAATGTCGGTCGGTCCACCTCTTCAGTTAAGATGGAAAAGTCCCAACAACTGTTCGAGGGTGTGCCATGAAATGATTTACAGACATTCATGGTTTGAAGATGACAAATCCTATTGACTTTGGCGAACCTCTGATATGTCCTCTAGCACCGCCATGAGTTTGACATTTTTGATTGTGAGCAAAATGTCAAAATGTTGGATGGATGTGACAGAATTTCATATACTCATTTATGTACCCTTCAAGATGAACTGTAATCACTTTAATGATCCCACAACTTTTATATCTAGCACCATCATCAGGTCAAAATTATAATGTATGTAATATATGTAATAGTTTATGACATTCCCATCCCATCAGACAATACTTGTTTGTAGGATCAGTTCATTGTTGATTTCTTTAAATGGTATTTGATGACATGGAAAAATATAGAATATAACCAGTATAACCCTTTCAAAAACTAGCGGTGTTGTCCAACCGCTGTCCAACACTTTGTATGTTGTGTGTTTCAGTGTCAGTTCCAGTTTGTGTGCGAGGCCATTGTGCGAGTCTACAAAGAGAAACAGGAGGGATCTACAGCACCATAGCCCAAATCAGCAACAGGACCATAACCGTTTCAGCCTCATCTCATTGCAGGCGACTTCCACAGAGGGCCTTACAGCACTGAACAGATTAACCTCTGTCAAGGCGTATGGGACTGCTACACAGACTGGATTATGAGTATAAGTAGCTTCAGAGCACTGCTGTCTTTGATCTGTGTTGCCTAGATTCAATGTGAGAGTATGAATCATACACCTAGTCGGCCTTAGTTTTTAATGATAGTGCAAAAAGCTTCAGTCTCTATAGAGACGGATGTAAAACTGATGTGCTAATTTCTGTCCAAGAGGCCACTCAGGAATGTTGCCTCTACTTATTAAGCTACGTGTGCCTTAGAGACTGATGCCTCCCAGTCGATGGATGGAACAGGGCAGCAGAGGCGAACCAGGATCGTTATAATCTGTAATTTATCTGTGTGTCTAGAGACAAAGAGCAAGGCAGGCTTTAGATCACTGCAGCAGATGCTGTAAGGTCATGGTGGTCCACCAGAGGAGCGTCAAACCCACACTGCTCCAACACTCTTAAATTATTAAGACACTAAATAAACACACTGATTTATACTGACGTGTCTGCTTTGTCATTTCCTCTTATGGTAAATGTTATAAATTAGATCATTAAATGAGGATGTGTCACTTTATGCTGAGATTCTTTAAAGGCTCGGTGGTGTCTTACAGACAATACAAGCCTCTTTCACACTTTGTTGCAGAATGAAGCTTCTCACTTAAGCGACGAGTAGTTTGCTTATTTAACCTTCAGCTGAGTGCCTCTGAAGCTGGCATCATATCGAGGGAACAATCTAAGCATCGCAAATCAACCCAAACAGTCTGGTTATGAGAAAATATTGACTTAGAAAAAGACAGTAACAAAATGTAATACTGCTGTGTGGACTTCAGCATCTCTGCGGGATTGTTGCATAATTCATAGCATCGTTATATTTGTGGTGCATTTTTCACAAGGGTACGGCATAATAATGCAGGAATGAAGAAGTCACATTTTCACGGTTAAAAATATACACAGGCTGAATCCCAAACAGCGATGATGATCGGACAGAAAAATAGTGTTTGTTTGGTGTAGGAATGGCAGATTTGGGAAGTTATATGTGAGTATTTTATATAATAAAATAACTTAATAACATACACATATAAAGGCATATTCGAATATTTATAGATAACAAATAAAATTGAATTCAGCTATTTTAACCCAATGGATAATAACAAAAAATTCAACTGAATTGTATTCCTGGCAGTGTGGAGAGGGCTTTTTTGAGAACAATTGAACAGATAACTAAATAAATATGTATGTTGCCATGGCGGTGGTGTTTTAGAGGGGCGGTGTGGGTTGTGGGGACTTGGACTCGTGATTTCTAAAGCTCTAATAAATAAAGTGATATAGGGACGAATCATCATCATTATGAAGTGGGACCTCCTTGAAACCCTTTTAACGAGCCCTGGGGCACATTGGACCCCACCTTGGGAACCACTAATGAGCCGCTGTAAACCACTCCCTCGCGAGGCGTGACCTGACAGACAGGTGGCGCTGGCTCACGGGCGCTGGTGGGTCGGCCAGCCGGGGAGGAACAGAAGTTTGTTCTGCGCTGTGCTTTTACGCAGGCGCAGATCGTGCTCTTTGTCCAGTTTCGTTGGTTGACTTTTACCTGAGAGGTAGACCAGACTAGTTTCGGTTCTCCGGTGGGAATTCGCAGCAACAGCAACAACAACAACAACAACAAGAACCCCCGTGGTCCGGTCCGGTCCAGAGGTGACAAGACTTTTCTCCTCCCTCCACGGCCCCGTGTGACTCAGGGGCTCCCACTGCGGAGCGTCGAACTGGATTTCTCCGGGATTTTAGAGTCGGTGCGCAACAGCGAGCAAAGCAGGTGCACGGGAGAGGACAGGACGCGGGGAGGAGGAGGAGGGTTGCTTTTATTTCCGTGAGAGAGTCCTGTCGTTCACACCGGACCGAATGGTTGGAAATCAACTGGTTGGCGCCTCGGTGGTCGATCTGCGTGAGTTTCATTAGTATGCGGCTGGAGTCCCCCCCGCTGCTGCCGACATCCACCCTGAGGACTGATCGGCAGCCCTGAAGTCTCCTCCGTGCCTGCTAAGTGACTCCTCGCCCCGGGGAGGACGAGGAGGAGGAGGAGGAGGAGGCAGCAGAAGAAGCAGGTCCCCGGCTGCACCGACTGTTGTGTGGAGCAGTTTTCGCGGGCGCAGCACGGACCTCCTCGCCTTGTGGATTGGGAAGATGATGGGCTTTCTGCGCCGGACGTTCAGCCGCCGCTCCCGGAGCCGCTTCCAGACGAGAGAGAGGGACGAACGGGACGGGAAAGGGGGAGGAGAAGGAGGGGGAGGAGGAGCGGGTGGGGTGACCGGGAACCCCCTGCTCCTGGCCCATCAGCAGCAGGTCGTACACGCGCCCGCCGTGGTCACCGGGGGATCGTCGGTTCACATCCCGGCGGCCGGGACGGCGAGGACCACCATCACGTGCCGCGTCCTGCTGCTGGACGGATCGGATGTCAATGTGGATTTGCCTGTGAGTGAGCTGAAGCCTGTCCGGTGTGCTGACAGCTGTTTACACTGACCGGCAGAGTGTAAACAGAGTAGCCTACATGGCGCAGGACTAGGGGGTAACCTAGGTCAACGTGTGTGTGTGTGTGTGTGTGTGTGTGGTAAAGTGCGGCGCCGTGGGGACCTTGTAGGGGCTCCCGTTGATCCCCTGAAAAAAATAAGAGCCAGGGTTACTGCGCTGAAATGTAATTTGATATAAGTTATTCTATTTATCCTGGAGTCAGGGTTGTTGTCAGCTTACTTTCAATTTTAAAAATTCAAAATTGAAGGACAAACTACATCTCAGGCATATGTGAATTAGGACAACTTCATTTTATTATAGTAAAAGTTGAATTGAAGGCAAAATTGCTTCAAAAATATATAAAAATTAGCTTTTTATTTCCACATTCATCTAGGAGAAACAACTATTGGCCAAACAAAATGAGCAACTTGAAGACCTCATCTTGGTATCTGAGCCATAGTTTTGGGCTTCTTTTTTTAATTTTTTCCCACATTTATGACATTTAATGGACAAATCACTGGTAGTTGCGTCCCAATGTGTCTCAAATGTGTCTGTTGAAAGTTTGGCACAGATAGGTTACTCTTCACCAAAGATTTCCTGCCAGTAGTATCATAGTGGCCTATATAGTATTAGTGTGTGTTTGTGAGCGTGTCTCTTCCTGTATAGTGAGAGGTGCAGCTCCAGATGGTGTTATGATCAGCCAATTCATCACATTACTTCCCCATTCTGACTACTGGGAAATCTAACCAAGTTAGACCTAAAGCTGCCCCCTCCGGTTTGCTCTTTTACACCATCCTCGTTTCACTTTCTTATTCTCTCTCTCTCTCTCTCTCTCTCGCCCTCAGTGTATTTGCCTTTTTCTGATCTTCCTCAAGCAATCTCCCCCCCCCCCCCTCCCCCCTC